>VUQJ01042338.1:0-20279 GCA_015108635.1 Andinoacara biseriatus | reverse complement strand
TTTTCTCGAAAATTGAGATTTGATAGAACAGATTGAAATCTACGTCCAATCTGTTCTCACTAAAATCCTGTTTGGTTTAAACAAACTGGATTTTCTGGAGTTTGGTGGGTGAGTTTGGAAGTTTAACGGTGTGATGTCAACATAAGGAATGGCTGTGCTGTTAGCAGGGAGAGCGATGTACCCTCAAAGAAGCAGTCATGTTATGTTGCACTACCACAGCACTGTGCTGCTAACTAAAAGGCATGCTTTATTTAAACACACAAGCTGCTCATTTAAAAGCCATTAACTCTACTATCGTGACTCAGTTCATTCGGAGGCCGTTCTGCTGCCCAGAGGGGCTTTGGAGAATCCCATCAATGATCTCACACCTCCAACTAAAAATCAGTGCTGGGACATCCTTACCGAGTCACTGTTCATCCGAACTCAAACTTCCGTGTTTTATCTTGTTCCTAAAAAGACTTAATGATGTGAGTCCTGCACTAGTAAGTGCAGCAAAGCCAGTTTTTGAAAACCTACTGAAGACTGCAAACATATAAAAAGGTGCGTGTGGCCTCCCTCCAAATCTCTCTCTGTACCCTCAGCGTTTCATTCACAAAGCTCTGTGTCCTACAGTAATTGAATGTGTTGTTGGTGTACATCCTTGAAGTTACTTGCTGCTGTCGAGAGCAATTCAGCACATGCAGCATTCTGCAGAAATCGATGGCATTCAATACCCCACAGCTCTGTTTCCACTGGGTGGGGAAAAGTGCATATCTGTTCCTTGAAAGTGTACAATAAATGCAGAACAAGACATTATACTCCTTTTGTTCCACCTTTAAGCCTGTTTACAGCGTGCAGAAAATGTCTGCTGGGAGGCTCGTGTAGCTTAGCGGAAACACAAATGTCTATCCAAAGAAAATTGCCTCTGGGACCAAATTCCTCTTTTCTCTTTGTGCTTTCTCAGCTTGTGTTTTGTGGTTTAATGGTTTGGAGCTCCTTGACTGGTTGAAATTTTTAAAAAAGAAATGAAAAGCTGCACTCCAAAAAGGAACTGGGACAGGGTCATATGTACTGTCATTATGTTCTTGTTAAGTCTGGCTTTATTAGTCATTTCCAGGTCCAGATCCTCTAAGTGCAGACACTGAGGCTCAATTAATAGTTAAAGATGGCTCCAATAAAATGATCAGTGTGGCTGTTCTCACAGGTGTTACAATAAACTTTAATGTCCAGTTTAAAAAATCTAACCTCAATCCAGCCCAACTCCTAGGTGTGTGCTGCAGTCTGAATGCTTTCCCTTAGCCAGCTGTGTAGTAGATGTGCAGAGGACACAAATGGTAGCAGCTGCTATAGGATGAATAGAGGCTTCACTTGGTTCTAGTGACGCATTTTGGGTCACTTGAAGTTTTCTCTGTGTGAAAGGAAACTAATCCGTGGGGGAAACCTGCAGGTTTACAAGCTCATTGGCTGATTCAGACCAGAATAAATAGAGTACAGGTGGGAAAACACCCTTAATGGCCACCAGGGGTCGACTGTTCTGGTTGCAAAAAGATTTGTGGTTGCACAGACATTCGTTGATGTGACTTAAGTGAATAAAACAAATAATCTCAAATTGTTAGACAATAAACAGTCAGAGCCTCTGTGGCGTCATCTTAAATGCAGTGTAACCTGTTAAACTGTCCACAGTGAAATTTTAAAAAGAGCATAAAGATGTGCTGCACATTAACGCATCTGATCAAAGGCTGGAACGTGATGATGTATCGAAGCTGCTTATTTCCAGGATGAATTGTGAAATGCCAGCAGAGCCCAAAGGGACAGTTTACAAAACAGAGGTTAAAGCGGCACAAAACAATTCTCATAGTCTTAGAATTGGTATTGAAAAAGTTGCCCTTTGATGCTAATTAACTTTAAACTGCTTCATAATTGATAGGACTTATAAAACACTGCTGATTTCAGATTGTTTTGGTGATTTATTTGCTGGTTGTCTTCCTGGGTTATGTGGGGGGAACACGGCGGGGGCCTGTCGTTGAGGAGGTTGTTGGCGGTGTGCTGTGATCTGTAAATATCGTGGCTCCAGGCTCGGTGCAGGGCTGTCCTGAGCTGCTGTGAGAAATGAGACAGAGATAGAGAGTTCGCCTTGAGGGGAGAAACATTTCACTAACGGGGGTCTCCACCCGCTTCAGCACACGCATGTAATAATAATAATAATAATAATGGTCTCCTTTGTCATTCTTCTCGCTCTTGGTGCTCATTCACAATGTCAGAGTCAGTGACTTAGCTTGGATGCAGCATTAATATTAAGGTCAGTGTTGTTCTCTTGTACTTAATAAATGTGTGATGGTAGCAGACGCACAGGCAGATTAAAAATCACTTTTCATCTCTGTACAATGTCGCAGGCCGCCGAGCTGCTGCACTGATGCAGGTGGGGATTAAGTACCTTGCTCCAGGGCACTTCAGCAGTATGTGTTGACACTGAGAAAAACACTTTTCATGCAGGTCTTGGTGCTAATTTTTGCAGCACTTTTCGGGTTCAAGCTGCCAGTTTTTTGTTGGTTGCTTGACTTTTGTTTCTTTTTCAGGCTCCTGTCAAGGTGAAGTTGCTTCGGCAGTGAATGAGTCCCAGGGCTGGTTTCACAAAGACAGGCTTTTACTCTGGCTTACCTTCAAAGTCAGGGTTAACTAGATCTCTAATGCTGACATTAAGTTGGACTAATCTGCTGCGAAAAGCAAAGAACCTTTCCCGTTTTTCCAGGGGATAAGGAATGTCACTCGGAAAATTCCACCAACTGGCTAAATTACACAAACACTACAAGAGTAAAATGAATTGTGGTGTAAGAAGTAAATATCCAGATGCTGCTTGTTATGAGGTTGATAAAGGAATTCTAAATTCAAATCATGTTAAATTTAACCCCTTAAATTTATAATAACGTTCAATAAATACTAGAACATCAGTCTTAGATCCTAAAGTCTCACTGAACTTATTTGGTTAGGGTTAGTTTAACACCGAGCCATCGCCGCTGGTTGACCTGTTACCAGCATTTAACAGCCTTTAATACAGAACCTATCACCACTGAAACGTCTGCATTACTGTAATCACCCGTTTGTCCCATTGGAAGAAATAAAATGGTGTGTGAAAGCTGAGAAATTGTATTTTACAGCCCACATACAGTGATTGTTACCAGAAGTCTATGAATGGCGGAACATTGGAAATATGTTGTATCAGCAACACAGTCGGTGTTTAAGGATTAAGATGTTTATTTTTATAGTATATTTAAAAATACATTTTTTTTCTATTTATTTGGTGTAACAAACTTATGTACTCAGGTATTAGGGCAGCAAAGCTTACTATTATTATTATTCTGTGAAAAGGAGAAGAGGATAACGTGGTGTTATTATACATATTTTAACCACTAAATTATTATAAAGACAGTTTAACCAAACAAAATATACAGTCGTTCCTCACTACATCGTGGCTCACTTATTGTGGCTCCAGTGTATCGTGGATAACCCATAACTGTGTTCATCACTCAGACAAAGCGTTACGCCCACGCCGTTAGCAGAAATAGCAGTAATGGCGGAGGCCGAAGATACTGCACCATCTTCATCGTCGTCAGTACTGCACAGCTACATAATTCATCATCTTCATCATTCAAGTTGTAGTAAGAGAGTGGAAAAGGTTTATAAAGACTTAATATATATATATAAATATTTAAATAAACATATAACAAATATAAGACGGGGTCTCTGGAACGTAACCCCTGCGATATTTGAGGGATCACTGTATTAAATTATTAATCTGAGTCTTCTCACTTAATCTATTACTAGCTTAGCAGAGAAGCTAGGCTGGGCTATTAGTTTGGCAGATTCAGGATAATTTAAGACGGACTTCTTATTTTTATGTTGTCGGACTCTGAACATGTTTTTCAGTAAAACAAAGAAATATTAATTTTGTTTACATATTTAGCTAAATCGTGCTCACTAGCTAGCCTTAGCTAGTGAGACTTACTCAAGTTTGTTTTTTGTGGAATTTTACTACTTTTTATTACTACAAATATTCAAACTGCTTTTTACTGTTTTGTTTTGAATGTGTATGCTACAAATAGTTAAAAATCATTTTTACCACAAATAATCATAAAATCTACTGGAGTTTGGCTTCTTGGCTAAAAGCTAATTAGTAAAAAAGTTGATTACTTCTTTCTACATAATGATCTAAGATTATCTTTCATCTTATTTATGCAGTGTGATGAACTCATTAACTCAGATATTGTATCACAGTTTTTAATACTGTGAAACAGGTGATAGTTTGGGGTTTAATTAAAACAGTATCACCAGCTAGCCTTAAATACCAAAAATCAGAGTCACAATTTTTTCTTAGTTTTTATTTAAAAAATTACACATATACAGTATAACCTTTGCCAAGTCCAGAGTCTAAAATGCCTTTGTAAAACCAGCCCTGTGTGTTCAGTCCTCATCAGGTTGTATAAAAGGAAAGTTTATGGACGGTTTACATCAGTTAAGCAGGAAGTTCAGCTTTTCGAGTGGCCTGCAGTCTTATAGAGAGGGTTCAGGTTTGACCAAAGGGGGTGGCGAGCTGGTAAAATACAGTTTTCCATCACATTTTACCTGAAAGGAAAAATCTGCACAGGCATTTTTTAAATGATATGTGACACTGCCACCCCTACTTTAACCCCCTGGAAGAAAAGTCTTGTATATATTTATTGAGATTTACAGACGAATAGCCGTTTACAGTGTTTTTCAGCAGATGTCTGTTTGTGCAAAGTGAAGAAGGATACAGGAAGAAAACATACTGTAGTGATCAGATTATTCATATTACTTATGGAACGAATATAACGACAAAATATATGTACATGAGATTTTTAAAGTGTGTGGTGGATGCTGTCTGTCCACAGCTGTTTGAAACGTAATTATTCAGCTCAGTTTTGTACTTGTCATAGAGGCCAAAGGCTCCTCGTTTATGGATATGCAGACCTGGGATAAACTGGCTTTGTTTCATTTTGCTGCTGTTGTTGCATTTGTCTGCTGCAACTCATTTCTGTTCTTTCCAAACATTGCTCCTCTTCAGACAAGTCTCACTGCTTTACTGTCCATCATGTCAGCTTCAGTTTAACAAAAGGAGACGCTTGGCTGTGAGCCAGGCAGGAAAAACACCAGAACAACTGGAAACGTCTCCACTTTGCTGATCAGAGCTCGGTGTCATTTTGTCCCAGGTCTGTTGATGATGATCTGGTGGCTTTGGACAACAGTGAGTTGCCTTTAAAGGTAGACTTAGTTATCTGACACTGCCACTCCTAATTAGGGTGACACTTGCCAGAGATGGTGCACCATGCAGTCGGTGCAGGAAAAACCACAGCGGCGAGGCACTACACCTCAACACGTTTCTGAGATTTCCATACAGCTGGAAAAGGGAGGGCATAAAATGGAAAATATATAGATCATCTAAAACAAATACACATTATAACAATTTGTATGTATAATATATAATAAATAAGCCTACTTATACCTCAAATAAAAGCTAGGTCAGGATGAAGTATGATCAAAGTTTAGGTAAATCTGAAGTGGCACACAGTTATGAAATTAGATGTTTCAGAATTTTAAGGGTGGCATTTGAAAAAGTGTGATCCTTGTTGTTTTTGGGGACCATGAACAGCATCTGCTCAGACAGTCCGATCAAATACTCACACGTAGAGATGTGGGCTTCGATATGAAGCATACTGCACACTAACCCTAATCCTTTCACAGTTTGAGTTTTAATATACTGAAATCATACCCCAGTTTTTATTGAAGATTTAATATTTTCAGAGGTCAGTATAACCTCTGTTATGTTATTGATGTTGAGGTGAAGAAACTTTGAGATACAGATTTTTAGCTCCTCTAAGCAATGTAACAGCAGTTGCTAAGAGTTTGTGTTATTTTGTGTTACACTACATGGTAAATAAAATTTAATTCAGTTCCATTTTATTTATAGAGTACCAAATCACACCAACAGCAGTCTCAAGGTGCTTTAAAACAGAGTATCATCTGCATAGCCATGAAAAAGTATGAAGCAGGCCAAGAACAGCACAGGTCACTGAGAACTTAGCAAGCTTCTTCAAACCAACGTGACAACATACCCCAACAACAAAAAGATCCGAACAGCAGTCAGTGTGTTTTTATGTAGTGCACACCAGGCAGGATTAGCAGCTGTGCAAACTGTTCAGGGTCTCCAGACACACCATGACCAAAAGGCTACTGAGTCCACCGAGCCGGTTTCACACAAGTTTATTATTATAATGAGCTATAAACCACATTTTAAGCATCTCAGAGAGTTTTAACTTAAACTGTACACAGAAACATGTGAGTAATAGGGAAGAATAGTGAAAATAAAAGCATTATAGAAATGAAATGATTCAAAATTATCAATAAATTAGGACGCACAGCACAGTTTTCCACAGCAGCTCCACAAATATGAACACGTGTAATAATGCAGGAACTTGCTCGGGTTCAAATCCCTCCTTGTGTTTCCAGTCAATAACGTGTTAGCTGCTCTTTCCCCTGGAAATCAATCAAGCTTAACAGCTAAAGATCTCCACTGTAATCCTGCCCGCTGTCCTCCATCAGGCTCTGCTGAGCTCTGAGTGGAGGTGATGGATCACCAGGTGGACAAAGCAATTAGATAGCCTTCAAATTTTGTAATCTGATTACTTGCATGTTTGTACCTATGAAGCGCTGTATCAGAGGGGCCACGTGTGAAAGTTTGGTTTAAATACTTTTATTATTTTATAATGTAAGCCTGAAAAAGGAGAGCTGATGAAAAGTGAAATGTTTTCACAGATTAAATATTTTAAATTAACTTGTGCACATCCCCTCTGAGTACAGATAAATCAAAGAGTTTGTTAATATGCCTCAAAATGGTCAAAAAGGACGTTAAGAATTAAATTAATATAACTTAAAAATATTTAGTTAAAAATACTCTCACTAACCTGATTATGTCAAATACAGAAACTCACTTTAATTATACTTTTTTGTGTCCCTAACAAAATCTGTTTAATGAAATCAAAGGAAATATTTATTTACTTTAAATACTTTTTAATATTGACGTTTACGGTTTGTTATATTTTCTGTGATATTAAAATAAACTGTGCTTCCTACAGCAGCTGATTTAGCTCAGACCGCTAAAGGCTGCTCGCATACACACAAAATAATGAAAAATAATCAGCTAAGTAAACTCCAAATAAAGTCACAGAAACTGCAAATATTGGGGTTAACGGGATTTCTCATCAACTCTTACCCTCCACCACACTCGCTAACACAATCGAAGTCCTGCTGACCGAATCAGTTTAACTCAAAGAGGAAGAAAGTTACAGAAAAAGTAAATTCACTGGATTTTTAAAATATTAAATGTATCCAGCTGATCTTCTCTGAGCATCCAGGTTCTCAGAGAGCACTGTACTGCCTTCAGTTCGCATAGCGGCTCGACTGAAATTATCCTCGCACAATGAGCCCAACAGGAAGCTTGATTCCAGCAAACAAAATCAGACTTAAAAACCCCAAATTATGGACCCTGTAAAATAAAAGGGCACATGTTTGCCACCAATGCTTTTATTCCATCCAAAACCGTGATGATCACAACAACAGTGGCGCAGTGGGTAGGCGCTGCCTTGCGGCCGGCGGGTTGCCGGTTCAAGCCCCTGTTCCCGCCGATGCTCGTCTCTGGATGAGTGTGCACAATGAGTTGAATCTAACAGATGAAACCTAACGTCTCCTAAACTGCAGCGACACAAACCATCTCTGACAAACGTCCGGCTGAGAGTGGCTTCACGTGGCTGAGTCTTCCTTTAACTTGCCTGTTGTTGCCTTTAGTTGTTCTCTAAAAAATGTAGGAGAATAAAAACATATCAAAGCTAGTCTGGCAGACTTTTTGAGGATAAACTCATGTTCTCGGGATACTTTCATTACTACTTCTAGGGAGATTTTATCAGAAATAGCTTTAAGAGAGATTCAATTCAGTTAGTTTTTCTTATAAAACAAAAAGGTTTTCTGTAAATACAGGTTGAGTTTTCTTTGGATTTTGGGTTTTTATGACTAAATGGGTTGATTATAAAATTAAAATGAAAAAAATCTGACCTTGGCTCATTTCTTTGCACGCAAAATAAACCACAGTTTTGTTTTTATCATGTTCCAGTTGGATATCGTGTAAACAGAAAGACAAAAGCTTCTGGAAAGTTTTGTATTTTTATTTCTCTTATTTAAGATGAAAGTCTTCATCCTTTGCACATGACGTTATATCGTTTTTATGACGATGCTTTTATGGGATAGGCATGTTTACGTTAATGACTTGAGAAGATTATAACTGCCGTTTTATTTCTAAGAAGATAAAAGTTTTATTTAAACTGGAACAGAGAATTTTTTCTGTTTGCTTTGGTTTTACTGTCCACGCCAATTATATACCAATAACACCACGTTCTGTTAACAATGAACTGTCAATAAAAGAGAAAATGATCTGAGATCTGTTTTTTATTTCATTTGAGACACATCTGGATCCATAACTCATTCTATTTCTATTTTTCTTTCTTCTGTTCTTCCTTTCCTTCCTTCCTCTTTGTGCCTTTTCCCCTTCCTCACTTCCCTTCCTTCTTCTTTCCCATTTTCTTTCCTTCTTTATTTCATTTTCCCTTGATTCATTCCTTTTCTTGCTTCCTTCTTTCTTTATTGTCCTTCCTTCCACTTTGCCCCATTTCTTTTTCTTCTTCCCTTCTTCTCTTCTCCCTTTCCTTCTTATAGTTTTCCTTTCCTTCAGCCTTCTTTCCTTGTTTCCTTCACATTCCCATATTTCCCTTTTCATTCCTTTGTTGCTTCGCTGTTTCCTGTCCTATATCCTTTTCCGCTCCCTCCCTTTCTTCTATGTTTCCGTCTTTCCTCTCTCTCTTCCTTTGCTGTGGCTTTGTTGGACTAACAGATTTTCCAAGAAGCCTGAGCCTCGTTCTGCTGACAGATCTCTTCCTGTTTAAAGGGAGTTCTTCCTTCCCACTGTCACCATAGGGAATTGTCTGATTTGGGGGGTTCTTGCTGATATTGGAGAGTCAGAGAGAAACACTTTATAAAACTTAGACACTCTAAAAAATCGAACTGAATTTCAGTCCCCTGAGTTTCCCATGAACGTTGTTACATTTCTGAAACACTTCCCGTGCTTCTTTCATATACTGATATTTACCTGCCCCGGGGGTCCTTGTGTATATCAGGAATGCTGTTAGTCTAGCTTTTTACGTTTCACTGTTTGATGCTGTTACACTGCTTTATGTCAGACAGCTGCTGCATAGCAGACACATTTTTATAGATCTTCCTGCTAAAAGGGGAAACAAGCATACTTTTGGTTGTATTTACATTATTTTTCTGTATGTACATTATGTGTAATAAGTGTATTCCTCCTTCTTTTAGTAGCCCTGATGGTGGTGCATTTTTGCAGGTTCATTAACTGCTCCAGAGCATCTGCAACATGATGAGCAGTATAAATCTACCAGATGTGCATCATAAATCTGCCTTGTGGTATTTTGCTGAAATGCCCCTTTAGGGACCCGTATGCGCCTCTTCTGGTGAAATGCAATATGTTCGGCCACCTGCGCAGTAATGGGACTGAGCAGACTAGCTGATGCCTTCCAATTTTAATTTCATGGAGATTTAATGTGTCATTTGGTGAAAATCTGACTTCTTTTATTACAAATGGATCATTGGGTCAGTTCACATACTTTTGATTTCATACACTTTATGGCTGACAGTGTAATTGCTCAAAATGTGTCAGTGCATCACCATTTAACACGTTAAAGGTTCCCCTTGGACATTTTTGATGTCTCACAAGGACACCGATCCACAGTCTCCTGTGGAAAGACTCCCGCTCCGCCCTCTTGCTTCATTGAAGAGCTGACAATTTCCCATTCTGAAGATTCTTTATTTGCAAATAAAAAGTTTGAAGAAATAACAGCCATTACATCATGTCTAAGACGTCTTTTGTGTTAAAGCTCAAAAAGCATCAGGCTGCTCATGTCACACCACTCTGAACCACAAGCATTCCTGCCCAACAGCGTTCGTGTCAGCTCAGCATTGGCACAGAATTCATGTTGCTGTGTCATCATCTGTACCAGAGACCATTACTTTATCCCCATGTGGGATAGTGGCTGCTCAGAACATGTTACAGGATGGGCCCTTTGTACCTACATTTAATACCCGGCTCATCTTCTAGTCCTGGTTCCTTCTGCATCCTGACACAGCTATTAATCCAAGCAGCCACTCCCCTCACTCCAGTATTCAGGCACATGAATATAACAAACCCTGCACGGCTGTTATTTGGTCTCCATAGAGCCCGAAGCCGTTTGACTTGCAGGCTGCAAATGTGTTTCTGCTGTGAAGTTGGACATTTTAACATGGGAGTCTATGGAGAATGACTCACTGATGGAGCCTCTGCTGGACATGAGAGGAACTGCAGTTTTAGTTTTTATTCATTTGTTCCCTTTGCTTCCTTCCCTTCCTTCATTCTCCCCTTCTTCCTTCTCTCCATTCCATTTCATCGTTTTCTTTCCGTCCCATATTCCTTCTTTCCTCCTTTCTGTTCTTCCCTTGATCTTTCCTCCAACCTTCTTTCCTTCCTTCCCTCCCTGTTCCCTTTTCTTTTTTCCTTTCTCCCTTCCTCCTTCCCCTTCTTTCCTCCCTTATTCTTTCTTTTTTGCTCCCTTTACTGTTGCAGCAACAGGAGTTGAATATTTAATTTTTAAGTGGTTTCAGAGCAAAGAGAAGCTGTAATATTTGATATTTTTAAACAAACTCACGCTGCCTTCGTCTGTCATCCTTCTTCTTATTTGTTCCCGTCTGTTCACACCAGTCGGGGCTTTTGTGACATTTTCTAAACAACTTTGTTGGAAAAGGAGCCCGTTTGTGTTGATACACTGGCTCATATTCATTAAACTTAAATCAGGCAGCGCCATCGCCCCGTCCTCTCGAGCAGAGATGATTTATAACCACCTGAGCGCTTTCTCATAATTATGAGACAGTACGTGTCAGATATGCAGCATTAATCTTATCAGACGTGAATAATGATGTTGCTGATGAATCCATCACATCTTAAGCTGAGGCTTCTTTTGCTCTGCTGATTAAAGTTGTTCCTACTAAACGCTCGATGCCACTGTGGAGCATTTCTTTGGGCTTTCGCAGCATCGGCTCTCCTTTTTACACCGTTCTTTATTCCTCCTCGTTTCCTTTTTATTCTTTACTCCATTTGCTCCCTTATTTTGGTTTTCCCTTCCTTTCTTCATTCCCTCCTTCCTTCCTTGATTCATTTATTTTTTCCTTACATTTCCACCATCCTTTCTTCTTTAATCCCTTTTCTTTTAAATTTCCCTTTCCCTTCCGTTCTCTTTCCAGCTTTCTTCCCTTCTTTGCTCTTTTTTCCCCATTCCTATCTTCATTCCTTTCCTCCCTTTCCCAGTCTACGTTTCCATCCTTTTCTGTAATTCCTTCATTATCATCTTTCATTTTTCCTTCTTTCCTTTCTTTTTAGAGCACCATCGAGTGAAGAAATGTTTGTTCAGCTCGCTTCACGATGGTCATTTTAACACAGACGTCTAAACCCACAAAGCATGCTGGGTAACACTTTTTTACTCGTCTTTATTGGCATAACAAGAAATCCACGTCTCTCACATGCAGTCCATGAATCCTGTGACCCTTCGTTTGAACTCCTTCTTCGTGTCTTCGTCTTGCTGAGACTGCAGATCGGATCCAGAGAGGTTCTCCTCAGAGCTGCAGGGGAACATGTTGTCCACAGTTTGCTTCTGTTCCCTTATCAACCCAACACTGGGACCAGTTTAGTACCAGTTAGTGCACGAGATCATGAAACACATGTTGTCCACCCTCCTGTTTCCCATCTTGCACTGGGGCAGCTCTCCTGGTGTCTCTGTGAAGGAGAAACACATTTCTGTGACATTTTACTCCTTCTCCCATTGACCTCTATAAAAAGAGAATCTGAATATGACCTCCTCTGAAAGGAAAGCAATTTCACAAATCACTTTTTAAGCAAAAAAAACCTCTTTTCAACACAAATACAGGTCAGCAGTTACTAAAAATATGGCAGATTCTGACCTGCTGTGAACGTGTGGGAACAAAAATGCATCAAACCATCGTCCTCGGGCCTCGTGCTTCCATCACCAATGTGAGCGTTTACCTTCAGAAGCCGAGTGTTCGTTTCTGTCAGACTGCTCGTGGTTTTCAGTTTCCTCTTCTGTCTCCTTCCTCTCACGGCTCTCATCACTTCCCATCTTCAGTCATCAGAGTCCCACCTGGGGACAAACAGACGTACAGGCAGATGTACCAATATTGCACCAATAAGTGAGTTCAATGGTGCAGTGAAGCACTAACGGGAGGGAAAAACCAAATAAGACTAATTGGGTTCTGTCAGAGGTGGATGAGAAGATGGGGCCCTGCGTACACCTAAACCTGAACAGGTAGTTTTTAATCCCCGAGTCTAACCAGCAGGTGGAAGTGAAACAACACAAAGGTCCTAATGGGACTCAAACTACCGTCTCCTGGTTGATAACCTCATGCCACCATCATCTCTCCAACCTCCCAAGACTCCGATGCAGGCAGCACCTGACAGAAGCAGGATGATAACTCTGTAAGGATCTTTATCTTACAATAACGCGCCCTCAGCTGTGAAGCTGAACTATTTAAATAAAGCGGAATTTAATTGAGTTTAATTAATTGAAAATATGCAAGATTGAAACAAACCACAGGGTGAAAAACTGAAGAGAAGTCGATGTTAACTATAAAGTAAGAAGAAGAGAGTAGAGGGTGTGCAGTGGAGGGTGAAATGAGATGGGAAGAGGACAGAGATAGAAGGGCCTTGATAGAGAGGAAGAGGACGATGCACATCACCGCCGCTCCTGCTTATCAGCTCGGACATCCCTAATCCCATCCAGGACACCAATCCAATCAGACCCAATGCAATCAGTTCAGTGAACGCAGCTCGAGGGATCAGCTTACTCTGCTTAACACGATCGCTGTGAGCTGAGGAAGCTTTCCCGGACGTGTGTAATGCATGCTGGGAAATTACATCTATCCAGGAGGGATTTTCAGTGACTGGAGCCCAGCATCGTGTTTCCAGTAAAACATGTCTGTGCCAGTGTGTCTGGCTTCATGAGTCGGACCGGTAAGAAAATGCTGCCACCATCGGGTAAACCTGGAGAACATAAAGCGTGATCAAACACGAGTTACTAGTGTTTGGAGCATAAATCATGTGATCACAGCTCACAGTTTGCCAGTAGTGCACTAGCTTTAGCATTAACAGCTCAGGGATTATTCAGACGGCTCTGAGAGTTCCTCCGTGGTTCTCCCTGAAGGCCAAATTCAACCTTGGGCTAAACGAGCTTCATTAGACCGAACAGGCTTCTTTCTGTTAGCTAACAACAGTTCACCTGCTCACAGAAAATTGCTCACACCTTAGCTTGTCTGCTAATGATGTCAGCAGAAAAGTCCAGTGAAGCTACAGCAGTTTTTGGATGTTTGTCTTTATGTATTCCTCAACTGGTTGCTGGAGGTTGCTGGGTGATAGTGGTCACAAAGAGGGTGCTGCACCAAAACCTCCTTCTGATTGCTTTGATTGCTAGCAGATTGCCGGGGTTACCTGTAGTTTATCTGCAAACACTTGCTAACTACCAGCCAAACGGTAGTGAAAACTGAAAGAAATGCAACCAAAACAGGAAATGCTTGCCTTCAAAGTAAAAGTTGTGCCTCAGCACTGCACTTAATACAGTCTAAAAGGTGCAACTTTTTCTTTGAAGGTGAGAATTCTTCATTTCTGGTCACACCCTGCAGTTTGACTGCTGCTCGGGGAGCAGGTGGCAAGTGTTTGCAGACAGGTGGGTGTTCTCCACATAGACTGCGGGCTACTTCTGCAATTAGCCAGCAACCAGTCAGGAAATGCAGTTTTGAAGCCCTAAAAATAATTACCAAATGTGTTTAATCTACATATGATTCTTCTTAGAGAAGAATCGACTAAACGAATCAATTAGCTGACTGGTTTTATTGAGAGCCTCAGCGAGTGGCTGCAGACAGTCCAGACTCAGACCCATGAGCCTCCAGCTCTTGAACAGCTGGGACGTTTGTGGAACAAACAAGAACAAAATGCTGCTGAATATTTTCACACTTCTTTCATGCTGATTTCATTGACAGCACAGAGACAGTCTGTCATAGCACCAGCAAGCCAGGGGATGAAACGGGCGGCAGTAAAACAAAAAGAAATGAAGTGCCTCACAAATGTGTAATGGCTGTGGCCTTCTGGGCACACCCCAGGGCCGTAACTTGTGATTATTTTCACATAAAAGCTGATTATGAATACTGAATGAAACACTGAGGCCGGTTTCTTAAATTATTCAGATTAGTCAGAAGGAGGACCCTGGGAAAGCCTCTGAGTATGAGTTTGACCTGAAAGATCATTCAAGATGAGGCTTTTAAATAATCTGGCAGCCCCAAATGAGTTCTTCTCATTAAAGGATTATAAATTAGTCATGGCAAAAAATGCCTGTTAAATTAAATAAACAAGTTGTGAACAAATTCATCACAGCAACACGTGTTTCATTCATGAACTTCAAAGTGTCTCAATCAGCATTCAGCGCGGTCGCCTCTCTCCGATCACAGCCGGAGAGCACGCCCAGCTAAAAATAGGCGCTCCGCTCACATATCGTTTGGTTTGGACTTCTCATCGCTCCCGCTGCCCCCGACTCGGCTCTCCCAAAGCCTGAGGGCTCTCATCTGAACACAAAAATACATGTGAGCCACAACAAGCAGCTGCTGCGTGGAACGACATGACACTGTGGCAGGTATAGCCCAATCCAACAACTACAGACACACTAACAGTGAATGCAAAATGAGCACAAAGAGAGAAAATGATGGAAAATAGACACAAAACATCCACAAAGAGGCAAAATGACCAAATATAGAAACAAAACAATCACAAAATGACTAAAAATGGATATAAACCAACAGCAAAGACACACAAAGGATTAAAAACAGAATTAGATCAGAGACTTCAAATGATTAATGAAAACACGGGCAGCACGGTGGCAGTTAGCACTGCTGCCTCACAGGTAGGTAGGTAACCCTAACCATCTGGAAGGTTCGATGCCTCTCTGTGTGGAGTTTGCATGTTCTCCCCGTGTCTGCGTGGGTTTCCTCCGGGTACTCCGGTTTCCTCCCACAGTCCAAAGACGTGCACTTCCTGGCGTTAGGTTAATGAATGAGAGCATGAATGTGAGTGTTGTTGGTTGTCTGTGTCTATGTGTTGGCCCTGCGACAGGCTGGCGACCTGTACAGGTGTACCCCGCCTCTCGCCCTGTGTCAAATGACTAAAAGACTCAAAATGCCTGTAAAAAGGCAGAAAAGGTGACACAAAAGAACACAAAGGATGAGATGCAAAATGATTAAATCTCTCTACAAACCTATAAAGGGACAAAGGTGAGATGAAACGGATACTAAACATCACAGAGGTGCAAAATGACTATAAAGGGAGAAAATGTTTTATAGACAAAAATCCTACAAATTGGATTCAAAAATACCACAAAAGATATAAAATGACGACAAAGTGGCACAAAATGATCCAAAGACGATCTCCGTCAGACCACAGTCACCGTCTCAGAAAGAACATTTCACTCTTTTTTTCTGCAGTAATGAAAGACTTTTGGCATGAACGGTCCACCCACTAGGAAATAATTAAGATAAATAATCTCTCAGCAGCAGATTAATTACAGCCTATCTGCAGCACTGATTCGATTAAAGCCAGAGCGAGTTCCTGTCAGCTTTATTCTCCCTCTGATGAACGGCTGTCACTGCGTCAGGACTGATGGAGCATTGTGTATAATAACTCCATGACTTTAGTATTTTTACAGTAAACGTGTCATTTGTGGCTTTGCTGTTTGAGGCCCACAGCAGCCTGTGACCTCTGCTGGGACAATGCTGATGGTTCCCTGAGCCCAGAGTTGACCCGCTGATGTCAGAGGTTATGGGAGGGACTAAGGCAAGAAATGCACAAATGATTGGCAGATGGATTATGTCATGGACAAGGGAACCCCAAGGCCCTGCGGTCAGTTTTTGAAGGAATGGGATGATTGATTTCAAAATTTTGGAGTAAAGGGATTTTGAAAATGCAGTGTGATTATAAAAGTGTTTACATGTTTTGTAAACAACCCCCAACTAAAGTGAGTGTAAAGAGCCTCAGGCAGGAACCTAAAGCTGCACACACAACTCCAAATACACACAAACACTGTGCAGACTGCGAGGGGTTGGTTCTTTGCACGTATAGGGTACAGTGACCCCCACCAGAACCAGAACCAGGTTCTCTGTAGCTGTCTCAGCCTGTCCCCTGAAGGCGATCTGTCTGTGGATTACTCGTTAATAAAACAACGAAGCGCGTTTATTTACAACCTCCTCCAAACTCGTGCGTGGGAGTGTCGTGTGATTCGGGGCTCGCAGGGTTGGTGCTGTGGGCCTGCTGCAGCCTCCATAAACATGCTCACAGCTGATCGAGAGCCTTCAGGGAACCCAAATTAATGTTAGCCCACCTAATCGACTCCCACGTAGCCTGCAGGACCCTTCCGTCTCCGTCGGCCGCCGACTCCGATTAGTTTGCGGTGTTTCCAGGCAGAGTATCCCGAATGTCGTGTCGGCAGAGCCGAGGCTGCAGAGATCCCGACGGAGGAAGACGGATCACTGCGCGGAAACCTCCGGGCAGAGAAAGCCAAAAGCTGCTGTTCCTTCACCGTCCACTAGAGGCGCCAGCAGTCCCACAGCAGAGACGAACACGGTTAATGAGCACTAATTATTGAGCACATTTTATTACAGAGATTAGAACATGTCATGGGTATTAAAGGTACTGCGCTGCAGTGGTTTGAATCATATTTATCTAATAAACTCCAATTTGTTCATGGAAATGTCTTCTTCACACACTACACTCAAAAAATAATTGTTTGGATTTTATGTCAACAATTTCCATGAAACTAATTTATGTTAGATGTGATTTAGTAATATTAAAATGAAAATACTGACTTATGTGCAACATTCAAGTCAACATTCAGCTCACTAAACAATGACATAAATTCAACAAAATTTCTTCTGCTTTGTATAACTTTGTTAATTAACACCAACAAAAATCTTTCATTACTTCACTGCCTCGGATATATTCAGTCAGAAACAACTATACGTGTAGTTTCAACTTAACAAATTTAAAAGAGTACAACAACCACTGGATTTTGTGTCATTGGCCCTACTAAATCAAATTATGCCAACAATTTCCACACAGTGTAGTTAAGTAAATTTAAACTACTTTGGTTCTGTGAAAAACGCCATTTATTAATGGGGACATATCATGCAAAATCCACTTTTCTATCCCTTAAATACATGTTTTTGTGTACTTTGAGTGTGTATTAGTGCAGGAAATGTAAATGTATTCACTATTAATGTGCTGCGTAGATATCTTTATATTCTTTTTAAGAGAGAGAGAGAGATAAGAGATAGAACTTTATTGATCCCACAGCGGGGAAATTTGTACATTACAGCAGCTCAGTATAGAAAAATGAGACCAATTAAATAAAATAGCTGCACACACAATACACTTATACACGCATGTACATCAAAGAACACTATATACAGATATACAGATATCTACCCTATAAATTAGACACGTAGCCAGTCAGCATACACAGTATGCATTTAGAGTGATTGTAATAGATAAGATGTCCAGTTTGTTATTGAGGTGAACACCCAGATACTTGTAAGAGACCACGGTCTCAATGTCCTTTCCTTGGATGTTCACAGGTGTTGTAGGGGGTGACTTCCTCCTGAAGTCTATGACCATCTCCTTTGTCTTGCTGGGTCTTTGTGTTTGGGTCATAATTTTCAGTCTGTTCAGTTTTCTCTGTTCAGAGTCACAGTATTTTCTGTGTAATAAGGTCACAGACTTCAAGCTAACCAGTTTCGTGAATCCTCCATTTTTTTTCTCGCAGTGATTTGTCGTCTTCATTCTCCTGCTCCGGGTCAGACTCTGGCTCGCACATGTAAGGCTGGATGGATGAGTCTTCTGTTGTTGACATCTTTAATTAACTTGGGAATAAAAAGCATAATGCACTGTTTCTTTTTACTCACCGTTTTCACTCTGCTTATACTTCACTCTGTTTAATCATACTCTCTTCCACAGTGTGTCTTCTGTCCTCTCATTCCTCTCTAAGCAGATGACTGCCCCTCCCTGAGCCTGGTTCTGCTGGAGGTTTCTCCCTGTTAAAAAGGAGTTTTTCCTTCACACTGTCACCAAGTGCTGCTCATAGGGGTTGATTTGACTGTTGGGTTTTTTCTATATTATTGTAGGGTCTGTACCTACAATATAGCACCTTGAGGTGACTGTTTGTTGTGATTTGGTGCTATAAAAATAAAAATTCATTGTAACAGAGAAAAACACTTTCTAAATTCATTATTTTGTACTTTATGAAGCCCTCTCACATAAAACCCACAGATGAAGTAGAAACTACAAAGCGATCCCTGTTAGCTAGTGTTAAAGCATCACCCTGCTCAGAAACTGCCAACAAATGGGAGTGTGTTGAGGATATTGTGTGCTCACAGTCAGCTGTCATGGTGTGTGTCATGAGTTCACTCATCCTCTTTGTCTGCTTTGCTCTGCAGTCTAACAGACATTTTTGTACTTTTACAACTGCCTACATTTCTCTGAGTGGATTATGCATGTATGCCCTTGTGTGTGTGTGTGTGTGTGTGTGCGCGCATGGAAGTGCTTATTTTATTTTATTATTTAAAAATGGCCAAAGCCACATATGCTCAGAAGATCCAGGGACTCTTCTCCCAGGATCTACGGAGCATGTGGAAGGCACTGAGAGCGTCACAGACTTTAACTCCAGAGATGTACAATGTCCCAGGGACCACTCTCTGCCTGACATTCTATACCCACTTCGAGGACCCCACCACCCAGTCCCCCCAACCATCAGACTCACCACACCACCTGGAGAAGAGCCCCTCAGAGTGACACCAGCAGAGGTGAGGAGGATCCTACAGAGGATTAATTCTCGCAAAGCTGCTTGCCCAGACAACATCTGTGCAGACCGACTCTCGGGGGTGTCGACTGACATTTTCAACTCCTCCTCCACTGTGGACCCACATCGGAAGAACCGGTTCACAGAGGATACCATCTCCTCCGTGGTTCCCACCACCCTCACCCACCTGCAGTGTAAGGACTCCAATGTTCGTATGCTCTTTGTGGACTTCATATCAGCCTTCAACACCATCGTTCCACAGAACCTGGTGCAGAAACTGTTCACACTTGGTCTGAGCTCCTCCCTCTGCATATATATATATATATATATATATATATATATGACAAGAAAGCTCATTACCATGCATGGAGGGTTTCACCCCAAATCCAGCATCCTGAGACTGTACGTTAAGCGGAAGGAAGGTGGCCGAGGACTAGTGAGTGTCAGAACCACTGTCCTAGATTAAACAACAAAGATCCATCAGGAAGATGGTCACAAAGGATCAGGTGCTCAGTGAGTACCTCAGGCAGCAGAAACCCGAGAAAGAAGAGGAGGAAGAACAGGAGCCATCATGGAAGGACAGGCCTCTGCATGGCATGTACCACGAGCAGATCGAAGAAGTGGCTGACGCAGAGAAATCCTACCAATGGCTGGACAAAGCTGGACTGACAGACAGCACGGAGGAACTAATCATGGCAGCACAGGAACAAGCTCTAAGCACAGATCAATAAAGGCTGTGGTCTATCACACCAGGTAAGACCCCAGGCGCAGGCTGTGCAGAGATGCCCAGCACATAACAGCAGGATGCAGGGCGCCATATCCAAGTGGCCGGCATAGTATACAGGAACATCTGTGGCGAGTGTGACCTGGAAGTCCCGAGGTCAAAATGGGACACATTTCCAAGAGTGGTTGAGAATAACAGCACTAAGGTCCTGTGGGACTTCCAGATACAGACAGACAAACTTGTGGTGGCTAACCAACCGGACATTGTAGAGATGGACAAACAAAGGAAGAAGGTCGTAGTGATAGACATTTCAATACCAAGTGACGGCAACATCAGGAAGAAGGAACACAAGAAGCACGATAAATACGAAGGGCTCAGAGAGGAGCTGGAAAGGATGTGGAAGATGAAGGTAACGGTGGTCCCCGTGGTAATCGGAACACTCGGGGCAGTGACCCCCAAACTGGGAGAGTAGCTCCAGCAGATTTCTGGAACAACATCCGAGATCTCTGTCC
>VUQJ01042337.1:0-11110 GCA_015108635.1 Andinoacara biseriatus | reverse complement strand
ACAGGGTCTGTGGAGCTGCAATAATGAGGAATTCAGACCAAAACATTGCAGCTCTGCTTTATAGAGACCACAAGAGAATGATTTACATATGATTTACATATGAAGGATTTAAAAGCAGGATACGTGTCCTTTAATTTCAGTCAGGACTGAAGATTGTTTTTCCATCAGCACCCTGAGTCTACAGCCAATCATGAGAACAACACAACAGCATAAACAGTGTCACGGGCAGGCAGGGAGGAAAACACAACATGAATATTCTCACCTGGCTCATAACACACTTGTAATTTATATCTGCCCATTGGTGGTATCTGGACTTTGCTTGTCACCTGCATTCTTTAATGGTGGCGCATTCGTGTCAACTTCACACGTTCCCGCAGTGTTTCTGCATCTGGTTCACATCCAGATCTGTTTACAGATATAATTCAGCTGATCCAAAATGCTGCAGCTAGAGTCCTGACAGGGACTAGAAAGAGAGAGCAGATTTCTCCCATATTGGCTTCTCTTCATTGGCTCCCTGTTAAATCTAGAATAGAATTTAAAGTCCTTCTCCTCACGTACAAAGCTTTGAATAATCAGGCCCCATCTTATCTTAAAGACCTCATAGTACCGTATCACCCCAATAGAGCACTTCGCTCTCAGACTGCTGGATTACTTGTGGTTCCTAGGATACTTCAGAGTAGAATGGGAGGCAGAGCCTTCAGCTTTCAGGCCCCTCTTCTGTGGAACCAGCTCCCAGCTTTGATTCAGGAGACAGACACCCTCTCTATTTTTAAGATTAGGCTTAAAACTTTCCTTTTTGATAGAGCTTATAGTTAGTGTTGGATCAGGAGATCCTGAACCATCCCTTAGTTATGCTGCAGTAGGTTTGGGGGTCAAAGGGCGTCATTGCTGGGTCTCTCTGTATTATTGTTGGGTTTTATTGGGTCTTTTGATTTCATTTGTTTGGTTTTGTTGGGAGATGAAATTAGACTTCCAGCTGTTTCTCTTCTCTTTGCAGGCTGCAGCCATCATGTCACTAACACACCGTCAGTGCACGATTGAGATTGTGAATCAGAGCAGCTACACTCTGAGTAACCCCAGGTAACCCCGGGTCACTGCATGCCTTAGTATTTCACTGTATTTGTAGTTATATATTAAAATGAATTCCGACTGTTTCTGTGAGCAGCGTGCACATCTTCAGTGGCGGCTGCGACACCCCTTTGCCATCGAGACTCCGCCCCCATGAGTCCGGCAGCGCCCTGTTCTCCAAGACTGCTCACACAGCGTGTGGATCTGTTGGCGTCTTCACCTACGACCTGCTGCAGCAATCCACGTACCAGGCTGAGAGGAAGATTGCTGTCATGTTCTCTGTTCCTTATGACTTCAACCTTTACTCCAACTGGCACGCAGTCGGAGTGTTCGACAGGAAAACTGCCTGTGATGAACGGCTGTACAATGAGATGTATTCCAGTGCACAGATAGGGTTTTCCAGGGGGAGAGCCAACGGCCCCATTCTGACACACAGGGATGATCACGTTACCATTAAATCAAGCATGACAGACACTTACCAGCCCATCCTGAAGGTCGATGTAAGCAACGCCTGAACAAAGACTCAGCAGAGAGTCGGCGGTCATGTTTTCCTGCTGATGCAGGATGTTCTCTGTCCTGAATCAAATCATTTACATGGTCCACACCTAATAAAAACAGGAAAACTCAGAGAGGTTTCCTTGTCTTCTTGGTGGGGTGTAGTCAAATGCAGCTCAGCAACAAGTATCATTTTCCTCCATCTGTCTGCAGCTTTTTCTAACTAATTCAGAGCTTTTATTGTGAAACTAATGCAGGCCAACACAAATCTTACACATCTTATGTGATGCTGGGTTGCATTTTACCTGTATATGTGCATGAAGTTAACACGTGCAGTTGGATTTGTTTCTTCTGTATTTGTTCCGTCTGGTAATGTGGACACAAGCTCGGACCGGAGCTCCACACACGCTCCTCTCTGTTTCTCTGCTCTGAGGCTGCTGCCGGAGAGAGGAAACACGAGCTGTGGAGGCCACGGCAGTCTGAGCGGGTGAAGGTTTGTGTTACCGCGTAGCTGCTGACATCCCTATCAGTGTGGTGTGTAAATTGCAGCAGGGATCACACGTATGCAATTACAGGGTGGAGACCAGTCCTCTGAGCATGTGTACACACACAAACACACACACACAGAAGGAGGCGAGCGAGGGCGGGTCGGTGCAGGGATCCATGGATCCTGACAGTATTAACAGGTGCACTCAACAAAGGAAAGATTCAGGTCAAAACAACTCTTTCTTTCCTTTTAGCTCTGCTTTAGTCTCCACCACGTGAGAAATATACACTATACTCCCAAAAGTATCCACTCACCATCCACATCCCTGAATCCAGGTGTTCCCGTCCCTTCCACAGGTGTATAAACCAGCACCTCAGCATGCAGACTGCTGCTACAACCATCAGTGACAGAACGGGTCGCTCTCAGGAGCTCCGTGAGGTCCAGCGTGGTGCCGTGATAGGATGATACCTGTGCAACAAGTCCTGAAGTTTCCTCACTGCTAAACAGGGGCGGATCTAGAAAAATATTTATGGGGTGGTGAGAGGGGGGCAGGAATTTTTGAGGGGTGGCAACATATATATTCTGAATTATTCAGTTATCAGTTTAATGAGAAATAGTATGTAGACACTACAAAAGGGCACAAGCTCCCATTTATAACTTAATCTCATACAATCAATGTCTCGCATTTGAGGGTTCATGTGAAAAAATTCATATTAGGAATAAGTGACCAAACAATGTGATCTCATTAATAGGAAACAGAATTATGGTAACACTGCTGTAGGGGGGGCATCATCAAAAGAAAGGAATTAAGGTAAGACACAGGTGATGAGTGGCAGATGTGTGTGTGTGTGTGTGTGTGGGGGGGGAAACTGCATTCAACTGTCAGAGTGGCAACGTTGAAGGTATTTATACAAGAAACCAAAGAAAAACTGACCCATGAAGATCTTCGGACTGAGCTGTATCAAAGTGAGCAGAAATACTGGGTCATGGCATCGAACTTGGTCCTGGACGCTTTTATTGTTTACTCAGGACACACTTTATACAATATCTACAAAAGAGGAGACATTAAACAACAACAACCACACTAACAGCTGAATACGGCGATTTCCATGTTGCTCAGCATATGCTTCACAGATTGATCTGGATCTAATGATTTTGTGCTTTTTGATTCAATGCTGAGTCCAGTGAACCCTCGTTTATCACGGGGTTACGTTCCAAAAATAACCCGCGATAGGCGAAATCCACGAAGTAGTCCGCTTTATTTTTTACAATTATTATACATTATAGAACGAAACCAAAGATTAAAACCTGTTTTCAGGCCCAAGCATTTAAGAAATAAAAATAGAAACGTTTTCTTACAAATACCTATGATAGTTTTTAGAAATACTGTGAAATAATAATTTTAATAATCAACCAACGGGGTTGGACACATTGTGACTGTATTTCACGGTTCCTCTGACAGCCAATCAGGACGCAGAACACAATGTGCATTCATACGCTGAAATGTTTTTTAAAAAGCATAAAAAAACTGCACCCATCCATCCATCATCCATCCATCCACCTGCTCATAGAGACAAAAACAGTGTATTCTCCCAGTCATGAGTAGTTTCCCTTTTTCTTTGTGGTAACTTGAATTGTGGTAGTTTGTAACCTGGTCAGAACGTTTCCTGATGGGTGGAGCTTAGGCATGTAAAGCTGGTGACATAATAACGTTTCTGAAAACATGGCGGGTAGAAGAAATCTTTGGAAAGTTACTGAAGGTTATGACACCAAACAACAGCTGAAATAACAGTTTTTACATTTATTGTTTGAAAACTTGGAAAATATGAGTGTAAAAAGTCCATAAAATCACCTTTTCTGCTTGTTGTATTTACTGAGCAGAAGTAATAACACGTGACTGATGCTGAGGTTTAGAGAACCTCTCAGCTTTATTAACACAAACAAAAATGTTTCAGCTTCTTTTCTATGATTCTTCCAGACTAAAGGATGGACCGCAGGCCGATACCACAGCAGCAGCTTCAGTCTCATTTCTGTCTGTTTCTCTGTGGGAAAAAATGAATGGTATAAAAACAGCGTCCTATGATGATGCTGTTTGTTGTGTGTGAAGTGCACAGACTCTGATTCATCCCTCCTCCAGCTCGCACAGAGACACCGAGGACTGGATATTAAACATCAGGTTAAACCCCAGCCTGGAGTCACAGCCAAAGCCGGCGTACAAAGGCTCAGTGAAGGTGGTGTTGAAGGTGTGGAGGTGGATCAGAGTGTCGCAGGAGACTCTGTAGAAGGACACGATGCCAGCAGGATAGTCTACATACACTGCTATTCTCTTAGAGAAGGAGGCTGAGGACGAGGACGAGAAGTACATCTCTTTGCCTTCGTTGTCGTGGCAGACAGCGTAGCGGTCGAGAAAGCAGCTCAGACTCCAGGACTGATCGTTCCCTCCAAACCTGCTGCGAGGGCTGTTCCCTTTCCTTTTGATTCCTCTGTAACTCACGCAGATGTCCACCAGTCCCCTCCACTCCACCTCCCAGTAACAGCGACCAGTCAGTTCGTTTCTGCACAGAAGCTGAGGCCAGCAGTCGAATCTGTCCGGGTGACTCGGATACGGCTGACAGTCCATTGCTGTCACCTTCATGTTGTTGTGGGACAGTTTGAGGGCTCTGCTGACTGAGTTTGGGTCTATCTGCAGGTCACAGGCATCTGATGGAGACACAACAAATCACATTACATGTCTGAACGTGCACGCCTGATTCTTCACGCCCTTCATACTGTGACGTGTGAGCAGAAGCACACAGTAACACAGCAGATTAACACTGCTGTGTTACTGTGTGCGGAAGAGCAGCAAACAGTGCAAAAAACAAAGGCATCTGAAAATTGTTTCCTTTTAGTGTTTAAATATTTTAATCATTTGGTGTGCAGCACTTTGTATTTGCTGCGGCTTTTTAAAGTGCTTGATAGAAAAAGCTTGATGCATTATGAACGGTGCTTGTTGCTCTGCAATTCAAAACAATACAAACAGAAATGTATCCGGGTCGCGGGCCGGCATCCTGAGCAGTGCGGCCCAGACCCTCGTCTCCCCCCGGCCTCCTCCTCCTCCAGCTTACCCCTGACTCTGACCTTGGTGCTGGGTCTTTTTAGAGCTGTGTAGCCTGTAAGTGCAGGTGTTTCTGCTTGTGCAGGTGTGTAAATGTGTGTGTAAATTACTTTTCGGCACATGTGGCGCCAGACGCCTACAAAGGAGTATCAGGGCCACATTGAGAAAAAAAAAAAGATGCATTTTGAGAATAAAGTCATTTCAAGTCAGATAACGGCCACGGCTGCTGCACCGTCTACGAAATGCATCTGGAGATGAAACAACTCGATGAGCTCTTATTGTGATTCTGCACATTTGTACTGCACCAAGGTGCAATCATCCACATCCTCCCATCAGTTTGTGTTTTCTGAGCACATGCACCATCTCTCTAACGTCCTCGCACTCATCACTGCAGCGTGTCCGTGTACCAACAGAACTAATTTCCTTGTTACTAAAGCCGATTCTAAAGTGTACTTTCACTAACTCATACAGACATTGTGGAGGGTGTAGCAGACGTGGCGTCGCAGTTATTAATCTGCACATTTCCACTTTATTCTCAAAATGCACAAATTATTTTTTCTCAGTGTGGCCCTGATACTCCGACAGAAACATAAGGTGGTAGTATTCATGGTTGCTTACCGCCCCCTGCTGGAGGAAATTGAAACGACCGTTTGTAATGTGTTTCAAACAACAATTCCTCTGATTGACTGTATTTCTTGTAGACTGCACTCAGCTTTATTAAAGGACAATTTGGACCTTAAATATCCAAATTGTCCATTTCAAAGATTATCTCTGTTTTCTTTCCCACTCTCTCTAATTGATCTTCCTGAGTTAACTTCAATAGTTACTTCATAACGATCAACATGTTTATTAGATCCCATTCCTACATGACTCTTCAAAGACGTCTTTCAATTAATTAATGCTTCAATCTTAAATATGATCAATCTGTCTTCATTAGTGTGTTGAAAATGGTGTACGTTTATGTGTGTGTGCAGCCCTTTAAGAGCCCAAGAAGCGGCCTGAGTAAGATGGTTTGTGATTGGCTCATGTAATTTCTAGCTGTTGGTTAAAGAAGTTGAGCGTGTAAATGAGGAAAAGTGAGTTTCTCTCTATTTGTAAACGGTTACTTAGAGGACATTTCATTTCATTTCTTTGTACATTTGTATTCAGCAAAGATACTGAAAGATACTGCGCACGGCATTATTATTAGAACTGATCGTGAGGTATGAATATTGTGTATACTGATAGTGTTTAGCAATTCAACAGAATCCTGTTTATCACAGCGAAGTAAAATGTTTATGTTTATATGGAGGAATACGGCTAGAATAGTATTTGTGGTCACTTACTGCCCTCTACTGGAGGAACTGAGATGTTAATTATCAGTTTCCCTTTGATTTCTGTATTTCTTGTAGACCGCACTCGGCTTTATTAAAGGACAAGTCGGATCTTAAAGGTCTTCTTTCATCCTTGACCGGATGCCTGTGGTGGCTGTAAAGTGGGTCAGGGTTCTATCCAGAAAATCTGGTAACAAAGTCGCTAAGTTGGCAACACTGCACTCCTGGGAATGTATATTTAATAGGAAGCTTGAAATTATCATTTGTGGTCCCCTCATCCACTTCTTCCCATACATACATACACATGTATGTATGTATGTACCACAGGGTTTTAAGGTAGCAGTAATTAAACCATTACCTAAAAAGACAGCTCTCTTAGATTATTATAGCTGCAGTGGTTAATAATCCACATTTCACTGTTTTACTTTGTGGTGCAGGTTATAAGTTCAGTTAGACGCTGATTCGATATAAATTTTAGTGACCTTCGATTGGCGGGTGTCATTACTGCCAATGTGAATTATGATCTTTCAAAATCTGCGATTAGCCTTAGCCAGCAGTTTCAAATTGGTAAAACTTTATTTCAAGGGGAGTGCATAAATTATGACACTTTTAAACAACATCAACTTTGGATTAAAAGTGTCAAAAGTGTGATAATTTATAGAAGGACCCTTAATGACAGTCTTAAACAGTCATGGAGACTCCTTCTTGTTTATGACAGTGTCCTGTCAGTGTTCTGTACACCCCTTCAAATAAAGTGTTGCCTTCATATTCCCACGAATGTTGCCTGCTCTGGCCCCTGGAAGACATTTGACTACGTCATGGTCCTCGGCCGGTTGCCCAGTTTTCTTTGAGCTTCTGTTCTTTGTTTTATTTCTGGTTGTGTTTGAGGTTCAGTGTCTTATGTGTAAATTTCCTCTATGTCAGGTTTTCATGTGCTATGTCTGAGTGTGCTTCTTGGTTGGTCTCTTCCTGTTTTATTTTACAGTCTCGTGTTTCCTGTGCTTTGTGTTTAGTTTTGCTTCCTCTGTGTTATTAGGTTCATTTGCTTCACCTGTTGTTCCCTGTTGTTTCCACTCAACCTGATTTCCTCGTGTGTATTTAAGCCCTCAGTTTTCTTCTGTTCTGTCCCCTTATTAGCTGTGTGTTTTTCTAGTTTCTCCCAGGCTTCCTTGTGTTCTTTGTTCTTGCTCCTGGTTGAGATTTTGTTATTTGTTTTGCCCTGTGAGCCTCCAGTCAATAAATAACTCTTTTGTCTCCCTCGTCCTGTGCTTGGGTCCACCCTTTCCTGCACACAGCCCCTTAACCGTGACAGACTATGGTCGCTGGTGTCGCTAGCTTCACGTTTCTCAAAAGAGAGTCGCCAATAACCAGAGTTTGCTCCTCGGCGGGTGTGTCGCTGAGTGGAGAAAAACGATTGGAGACGTGAACGGGTTGGTGGTGTACCGAGGGCTTCTGTTTAGGACTACGCTTCCTCCTCACAGTCACCTACTCAGCCTTCTTTCCCAGCTGCACGGGATCTACTGGGGGGGAGCTAGCGGCGGCTAAGCTACCATGGTCCACACCGACTACAGGAGCTAGCTATAGGAGTTTCCAGGGTGCCGAGCTGAGTCTCCAGTTCAGTGAGCCTGGCCTCCAGAGCTACAAACAGACTACATTTGTTACACGTACCATTACTGCTAAAGGAGGCCGAGCAGTAGCTAAACATGTGACACACAGAGCAGGAAAGTGCAGGAGAAACAGGAGGAAAGCCATGCTAATGGTGAGTCGGCTAAGAGCTAGGCTATTAGCTGCACTAAGCTAGCGAATCCTAGTGAATAACATGGATATAATTTACAGGTGATTTCACAATGTGTCTGTAATTGGAGATTTATAATTAATCAGCTACACAAAACACCATCGTGCACTGTAACAGGAAGTGATGTGATACTGCAGTGAGAGCCAACAGCAAGCTTCAGATCAAGAGGTCCAGCTCAGGGACGAGTTGCTGCCCCAGGTGGAGGAGTTTAAGTATCTCGGGGTGATGGGAGAAAGGAACGGGAGATCGACCGACAGCAGCGGGGCTGCGTCTGCAGAGATGTGGACGCTGTACTGGTTCATCGTGGTGAAGAAGGAGCTGAGTGTGTCGCTCTCTACCCTCACCTATGATCATGAACTTTGGGGAGTGACCAAAAGAACGAGATCGCAGATACAGGTGGAACAAAATGGATGCATGGACGGGTGGATGGATGCATAAATAAAATGGACTGAGTGTGTTGCAGAGTTTAGTGAACACATGTTTCTCTGTCAGAAGGTTCCAGACTTACACTTCTTCACACCAGGTTTCATCCTCTGCTCTCCACCATGGTCCAATCTACAGGATGAAACAGACGTTTACTGCTGCAGTTCATACATCAACCATTTGAAATGACTAGAGATGGGAATGCAAGTAACTAATAATGCAGTCACAATATCTATGATTCTTTATACAGTGTTAGGCAATCCTCTGCATTACAATATCCATGTAACTGAAGAAGAAAATTTACCCAAAAATGTAAAACTCTATCATTATATAACGTATTGCTGTGTGTCTGTGTGTGTGTGTGTATTTATCCTGCTTGCTGATAACTGATGAGATCCAATGTGAGTCGGAGCATGATCTCTTTAATTTCACCTGTTTGAAGTGGATCACTCTTTCTGCAGGCAGAGCTGAAGCTCTGACCCACAAGCTTGTGAAAAACTGTGTGACATCACAGCAGGTGTGCTTCTGGTAAAGTTCTGTCACACTGTACCTGAGAGTATCCAGTGTCCAGCGTGGATCAGCCAGCCCAACAGAGAGCACAGCCGCTCCTGCCTCACCTGGATGGTTGTAGCTCAGGTCCAGCTCTCTCAGATGGGAGGGGTTGGAGCTCAGAGCTGAGGCCAGAGAAGTACAGCCTTCTTCAGTGACCATGCAGCCTGACAACCTACATGATCATCATGAATTAATGTCAACATTCAAACTGAAGGGAAAAATCATTATTGAAAAGAATACCATGCCATATTTTTATTTATTTTCACTGATAATGACTAACTTAAGAGCTCTGAGACTGGCCACCTGCCCAGGTGTACCCTGCCTCTCACCCTATGAGAGCAGGTATAGGCTGCAGCCCCCCATGATCCTGAAAAGGATAAGCAGAAGACAATGATGGATGGACTAACCTAAGAATCTCCAGCCTACAGCACGGACTCCCCAATCCAGCGGACAGCAGCTTCACTCCTGAATCCTGAAGGTCATTGTTGCTTATATCCAGCTCTCTCACTCTGGAGGACTGAGAGCTGAGAACTGAAGACAGAGCTTCACAACTTCTCCATGACAGATTACAGCCACTCAGCCTGTAACAAGAGAGACAAACCTTAAAGTCTTCAGATACTCACGTAATTCCTGCTGTGCTGCCACAACTCACCCTGCTGCTTTTTTAAAATAGTCTGACTGGGAGGAGCTCGATATGCATCTTTAAGTACTGAATACAGATCCTGTAAATTATTGAGAAACATTCAAAAGTTCTTCTTACAAAATAGAATATTTTCATTTTTATGTACTTTTATTAACACATTTGCCATCCATCCATCCATTTTCTTCCGCTTATCCGGGGCCGGGTCGCGGGGGCAGGAGCCTAAGCAGAGAAGCCCAGACTTCCCTCTCTCCAGCCACCTCCACCAGCTCATCAGGAGTGACCCCAAGGCGTTCCCAGGCCAGCCGAGAGATATAATCTCTCCAGCGTGTCCTGGGTCTACCCCGGGGCCTCCTCCCAGTGGGACATGCCCGGAACACCTCACCCAAGTGGCGGCCAGGAGGCATCCTAATCAGATGCCCGAGCCACCTCAACTGGCTCCTTTCGATGTGGAGGAGCAGCAGCTCTACTCTGGCCGCACTTTAACATGATTGGTTAATTTTGTCACGGAGCGTGGAAGCAGACTGTGTATGTGGAGGTGAGTTAAATAAAACGAGCCTTTATTGCGGCTGAAACTAAAATATATGAACCAAAGTGGGCAACTAAAGAAAACCTAAACTGGGACCGAGACCTGAGGAACACAGGGTGAAACAGCCACAGCAACAACAAGACTGAGACAATAAATACACAGAGAGTGATCATGGAAGTGGAGACAGCTGGAGCAGAACAGCTGAGCAGAATGATACTAATGAGACAAAGGGAAGTAAAACTGAACATACAGGGAGCAGGAGACTGTCAAAATAAAACAGGAAGCACCCAAACATGATACTAACAGACAGCACGGGGACATGGACACAGGAAACTCCACACAGAGGGGAACTCTACAGGACAAACAGGGAGAACTACGGTCGGAAGAAAGTGGGAATTTTGGAATACAAACAGGGAACACATGAAATCCTGCAAATGAAGGAAAAATAACTGCAAAAGACCATAAATTAAAGAACAAGGGGTCTCAGACCAGGACTGTGACACAGTTATTGAAGCCCTTTCTTTTTTTGTAGTTTTATGGTGTGTGGTGCAAACATGAACCACAAACATTATCCCACCTGCTAAACTACCTTTGCCGTGTACAGTCATGGCCAAAAGTTTTGAGAATGATGCAAATGTTAATATTTACAAAGTCCACTGCTTCAGTTTTTATAATGGCAATTTGCATATACTCCAGAATGTTATAAAGAGTGAT
>VUQJ01042336.1:0-16118 GCA_015108635.1 Andinoacara biseriatus | reverse complement strand
CATTACACCAATTTTAGTCTCATTCACTGGCTCCCAGTTCGTTTTAGGATTGATTTTAAAATTCTTTTATTTGTTTTTAAATGTCTTCATGGCCTTGCCCCTCTGTATCTATCTGACCTTCTCCACCCATACGCCCCTTCGCGCTCACTCAGGTCAGCTGATCGGTCACTTCTAGTTATCCCAAAGACAAAGAGGAAGATGAGAGGTGACCGTGCCTTTTCAGTCGCTGGCCCAAAACTGTGGAATGATCTCCCTTTGCACATCAGGCAGGCTGACTCGCTCTCTGCTTTTAAATGCGCTCTTAAAACACATCTTTTCTCGTTGGCTTTTAACCCAGTCTGAGTTGTTGGTTCTTATTGTTTATTGTTTTAACTGTGGTTTTACTTTTTATGTATGTATTTTAAACCTGCATGCTCTTACTTGTGTACAGCACTTTGGCCAATGACATTGATTTTAAAGTGCTTTATAAATAAAATTGAGTTGAGTTGAGTTGGTCTCCTGCATATACAATATATCTATCATATATATATGAAGAGATTAAGTAGCAGCCGCATACTGCTGATCACATACAAGTGATTGATTGGTCATCAGCGAGCGTGAGCATCTGTATAAAAGCAGACATTTTGGCAGTTTGCTGAACTGGAGCATTCAGGTATGTGTTAGCATAATGCCAATGAGGAACCATAGGAGCAATGATCTTAGATCCATACAGCGGACATATGTACAGTGCTCAGCAGAGTAAACGTAGGGAAAGCTTCCGGCCCTGACGACATTCCCGGAGGTGTCCAAGTCTTCACTGATATCTTCAAGTTGTCATTGGCCCAAGCTGCTGTTCTCCCATGACTGCGTGGCACTGCACTATCATCATCATTAAATTTGCAGATGACACCATGGTAGTTGGTCACATCAATGACAATGATGAATGGGCCTACAGGGAGGAGATCCAGCACCTAGCGGCATGGTGTTCCTCTAACAACCTCACGCTGAACACCAAGAAGCCCAAAGAGCTCTTTGAGGACTACAGGAAAGCAGACACAAACACAGTCCTGTCCAGATCAATGGAGCTGAGGTACAGTGTGTCTCTGAGGATCTCTGAGGATCTGTTTTGGAATCTCAACACCTCTTGTCTGGTCAGGAAGGCACAGCAGCCTTTACTTCTTGAGGAGACTGAAGAAGGACCATCTATCACCCCACATTCTTAAAAACATTTATTGCTGCACAACTGGGAGTGTTCTGACTTACTGTGTGACAGTGTGGTATGGAAGCTCCAGTGTGGCTGAAAGGAAGGCCTGTTAAATGCTAACGTTCATAACACTACAATTAGAAAAGGACTGAACAGGTATGGCTTGGTGGAAGCCTTATCTCTCTATAAAGAACATTGAAGCACCGGTTAGGTTTTCAAAATGGCATCTGCATAAACCACAAGACTTCTGGAATGATGTCCTTTGGATAAATGAGACCAAACTGGGGATGTCTGGTCAGAAAACAAAAGTAACAAACACAACATATAAGCATATAGCTATCAAGCATGGTGGTGGAGGGTTGAAGACCCCTCCAAGTTTTAGCTGTCTGACAGCAATTTCATTGTCATTTTCTTTTCTCTCAGCAGGACCAATAAAAACAGAGATTAGTCGTTATGCAGGCCTGTGGTGGAGGCTCTTCTTCATGCCGATCATCTTCCTGTTCTTTGTGGATGCTGACTCTGGTGCTCAGACCACTCTTCACTGTGCCCTGGAGCAAGGCATCGAGCACCTCAGTGGCCACTACTTCACCAAATGTGCGCCGCTGCTCAACATCCATCCAAAGGTCAGAGATGATGTAGTGGCCAAGAAGCTGTGGGAGCTCAGTGAGCGTTTCTGTGGTCTGTCATAAAACCGGTTCTGAAATTGGGGCTTTGTCTTTTATTTGTAGGGAGCATATAGATTTTTTCTTTTTCCCATGACACTTGAGCCTTTTGTATAAATGTTTAGCAGTCAGATATAAAGTCAGAGTCTTAAAATAAAGTCATAAAAACTTAGTCTCCTTGAAAACCTTAGAATTAAAGGTTCAAAACAGTATTAAGCTGTTTCTGCAGTGTGCAGAATCTTAGCCCCTACGTTTTGTTTCAATGTGAATATATTGCTCATGAGTAAAAAACTCAAGTCTTTATTATACAATTGTAGCTCTCAAAATAATTGAAGATTTGCAGTTCAGTCCATACGTTTTTGGAAAAAGATACATTTATTTATAATTTTGCCTCTGTGCAACACCACAGTGGATTATACAGGAATCAATCAATATGTGATTGAAGTGCAAACTTTGAACTTTAATTGTTTTTTTGCAGCTGGTTTAACAAAAGCATTGCATTAATTGGAATTAGAGTCATTTTTATACATACATTTCTATTTTTAGAGGCTCAAAATTGAACAATTGACTGAAAAGCCGTTTCATAGCCAGGTGAAGCCTGTTTCCTTGTTATTCCATGAAAATTAAGCAGATAAAACATCTGGAGGTGATTCGAGGTGTTGAATTGGCATTTAGTAGCTGTTTACCAGAACTCTCAACGGGCCTCCTACACTAATATGTGTATAACCCTGTGCACAAAACCACACACATGTGCACCAACCAGTTTTGTTCTTACCACTGTGTGTTAGGGAATCCGACTCATTCAATAGGCTTGGGCAACTGACATGCTAGCTGAAAGCTGCCACACCCCACTTTTCCATGCCCCATAGCTCCACCCTGGAAATGAATTGAAGAAAGCAGTGACAGTGATGTAAGATGGGATTCACATGGATGCCTATATTTTGATGCCAAACTGCAACTACATTCTGTCTTTGCCTAAATGTGATGTGGCTGGCTGACACCTGTGCTGGTGCATCAGAAGTTGAATTTCTCTTGCCTTTCAGTGCAAGCAGGACCAGCAAAGCAAAGCAACAGATCCACAATTCAGTTCGACAACACGTGATATCCCCCCATTCAAAGTGAGGGCATTGAAGCCTGTGAATCTCGCCTTAGACAGAAGACAGAAGCTAAGTCAATAAAGCAGGCGTAAGTCAGAAAAGGTGCAGTTTTCCAAAATGTTTCCAAATATTTCTAAAAACAACCAGGCCTTCATCATTTGTTCATGTGCATGCTCTGAGACAGTTCTAAATTTATTTGTAGAGTACAAACTCAAGCACAAAAAAAATCACCCCAAACCCAACAAGAGGGAAACTTAAATAGTGGCTGATCAGACCACTGCTGACATACACAAGGGAGGTACATAACAAACAAACCAACACAAACTAACAAACTAAACTTAATTAACAAACAAATACAAGTCAAAATACTAATTACTTTTAAATTAGACAACTACTTCTGCAACTGACCAAAACAGTTCAAGGCAGAAAAATAACAAAACTACAAATAAACAAATTCCCCCTCCCCTTACAAACAAATGGTAAAACCCTCTAACGAGTTTATGCCGGCCATATTAGGAGAAGGGCAGCTGGAGCTCCTTGTGGTCCTCCAGCAGCAGCTCCAAAGAAAACTGCCAACTCAAACAAACGAGAAATTAATCCATTGCATAAATCAATAGCAAAATATAGCAAAGTGACAAAGAAGGTTAACTAAATGTGTGCACTGCAAATAGTCAACTAAAGAGTCAGGCTAATTAAATCATTAATTGAAAATCTAAATTAACAAATCAATATATAAATACATTAAGAATATATACACCAGTTACCATCAATGGTCAGCTTCAGCGTGGGTGACAGCAGGAACAGCTGTCACACCCTGTTTGTGAATGAAGCCCAGCGTGAGGGTCAAAGAATAGTTAATAAAATTACAGGGCGTCATTAGGCCGAAAAACCAAAATAATCTTCTCAGAAACAGCAAAAACACCCCAAACAGCCCAATCAACAATTTGGTACGTTCTTTAAAAGAAGGAATGAACTGGCCAGCTTCACAACACCAAAAAGACTGGAAGACCATGGAAGAGCCCCTTCACAACATATAACCACATCACACTCAATACTCTCAGAAGATAGGGATATCATTGTCAAGGCCTACAAGAGATACCTTCATAAATGAAAATATAGAGGTTTTAAAGCAAAGTGCAATCCACTGGTTACACTCAAATTCAGGATGGACAGATTAGACATTATCTATCAAACATGGTAGAGGCAATGTTTGGCAATGGCATCGGTGTGTGGGGGACGCTAGTGTTTATTGACAAAGTGTCTGCTGTTAGAAGGAGCAAAATGAATTCTGAGGGCTATACTCTCTGCTCAGAGAGTATTCAGCCAATTGTTGCAAAACTGATTAGATAATGACTCCCATCACACTACAAAAGGGTTTCTCAAGGAAAATGAGTGAACAAGTCAGTCACCAGACGGCAACCCAATAGAATGCACACCCTTCAGTTACTGAAGAAAAAACTGAAGGTAGAAAACGCCACAAACGATCAGCAACTGAATAAGTAAAGGCAGTAAAGGCCTAGCAGAGCATCTGGTGATGTCCATGAGTTTTAGACTTCAAGCACTCATTGGCTGCAAAGGAATCCAATCTAATCCAATCATTAAACAATGTTCTGACATTTGAAAATATGTCAGTTTGTCCTGTGGAGCCTCTGAAAATATGGGACTATATGCAAAAAAGTAATAAACAGTGAATGCAACACTTTTGTTAAACTCCTCGAAGCTGAAACTCTGCAGTTTAGTCACATTTTGACTGCTTGATTCAAAATCCTCTGGAGCTGTGTCCTGACTGACAAAATTAGAAAAATTATGTAAAAAACAAAACAAAAAAAAACATACCAACCGCCGTATCTACCCATACAAATAAAATAACATCTTAATATACTCCCATGTTTTGAATGAATAAAATTAATTTAAATCCCAAGTTACATGACAAATGTTTTGGATACTTGTCATAGTTTTACTTTATGATCTAGCAATACTTCAGTCAACATGGACACAACTTCGTTTGTTCAGGAATACCAACCATTTAAATGTATTAAATGTATAACACATCAGAGATGTATGCAATATTATGTCAAGTTGCAAAAACAAAATACTTTTTGTGATTGGCCACTGATACACGGTAAATACAAGCACTTACTGAGGCTGAAATCAGACAAAATGCTTTCATTTCTATTGATTTCAGTTGTTGCTTTGTATGATCTAGAGTCTTTCTTTCTTTGAGTAATTTCTATTCCTAAATAGGGTTGCAGTACAGACGCCATCAACAGCCATGTCTGGGAAAACTATTCCAAGACCATGTTATACTACATTAGTTACATTCAAGTTACTTTTATACAATGAATTGAAAAAAATATGGAGTAAACTTCCTGCCAAAAGGTTGCGCGCAAAGAACACATGCTGCACACAAATAAAACCTGTTTTACAAACTGTCCTCAGACATCACACACACACACACACACAAAAACCACATTTTACAAACTGTCCTCGAGCACAAAATGATCTTTCCTCGAGTACAGAACAGTTCTGCGGTAAGTTTGCGCCAAACATCACGTGAGATGTGTCAACAATCACTTTCCGTCCTCAACAGCAGGGGGTGCTATCGAGAGCAGTATTAACTTTTTTGTTCACAATATTAGCTGTTTTGACCTGAATCTGTTGCTGTATGTTGCCGCTATATCTGATAATCGAGGTCAAAAATGCTGGATTGTACATTATGTCAAGGTTTTTTTTCCATAGTCCTGCTGCTGAATTCATCCGTTTCCTCAGCTAGTTATAACAAATTACATGGACTGCTGCTTTCATATTACGGATGAACAATAAAAGTAAGCCTTTGGAAATGTGTTAATTTTAATTATATAAAGTTATTAACCAAGAATTTAAGTCTTTTAGGGAATAAAGACTTACTGAAAGGGTATGTTATGCTAAGTGGAATATAAAGGAGTGTTTAATTGTCCCAACTGTTTGTATTCGTACTCAATTTTAATAAGTCACACGCAGCCAGTTTTCCATAACTTTAGGATTTAAAAACGTTTAATCAGTACCATATACAATTGCACTGTACATTCAACTTTTTCCTGCCTTTTTATGCAGTGAATACATTAATACATCAGCCCAGATAAATTTCCCTACATTTCCCTGAAGAGCTGATTGTACACAGTATCGTGCTGTACACGTCACAACTCATGCTTTTCTCTTCTGTCACGTCAACAATAAACAATGTACGTACACAATGTTATGTGCCTCACATTATGAGCCGTTCCAAGCGTCTACATTTTTTTTCTTGGCATTTAGGTAAACATTGATCTTGGTGTCATATACTCAAAGAAGTGCATACTTGTTTTAGAACCCACTGTGGTGTACAGAGGCAAAATTACATATAATGTGCCACTGCCCCCAAATTTATAGACCTAACTTTATAAGCTACAAATATCCAAGAATCTTTTTTTTGTAATTGTTTTATAACTAATAAAAATATAATCTAACCTCTCTCCTGTTTTTATTACAACCTAGAATGACATTTCGATATTACAGGCTAAATAAAAGATTTTCAAATGTTTCCTCAATAAATGCTGACTAAATAATATTTTTGATTCAGGCTTGACTAAAAGGAAATGTAATGGAGTCAGCTTACTAATTATTCAAATTCAAAGGGTGCTTCATTGGCACGACAGTTTCTGAAAACAATGTTATCAAAATGTGAAAATACAATTCACAGCAGAGTAAAAAAGGACAATAAAATAAGAATAACAACAAAAAACTTAAACTTTAATATAAAATTGTAACTTAATTCACCATGCACAATAAACAACTATAGATTTTATTCATTTGTGTGTGTGAGCAAGTCATCCCCTGTCCCTCAGGTTGTGGTGTGTTGATATGCATTACCAGATATGGAGTATTATATATTCATGTATGTGTTTCTAGGTCAGTACAGTGGCGTGCCAGTTAGCACTGTTGTCTAACAGCAACAGTGCTAACCTGGGTTTGAATCCATCATCTGGTACTCTGGTTTCCTCCCACAGTCCAAAGACGTGCAGTTAGTGGGATCAGGTTAATTGGTGATTCTAAATTGCCCATAGCTGTGAATGTGAGTGTGAATGGCAGGAAAACATAACAGGAAAAAAAAAAACAGAGAGAAACTGAAGCTTTAAACCCAACCAAATGAGGCACAATCAGCCAGCAGGTGGAGCCACAGTATTGCTTCAATTACCCTACCTCTGCGGCAGAACAGCATGTCTTTCTAGGATCGCTCATGTCAACTTACAACAAGGAATTTAAAAAAAATTACTTTACACTTTCCTTTAAAATAGACAAAACCAGGAGGGGGAACGAGCCAAGATGGCTGCCATACAGATGTGTTTTTCAGAGCTCCTCCTAGAACAAATATTTTAATGCTTAAGAAGCACCTTTTTTGACTCTAGTTTAGATTACATTCTAAGAGTTTGTTACACCATCCCCATTTCACTTCCATAAAACAAAACTGGACCACGTGTGGCAAAAGCCTGCACGATCGCCTACAAGGTGATGACAGAGCAGGCGCCCTACTAAAGGTATTATGTGTATAGATACACTCTTTTAATCTTGCATTGTTTTAATGTTTTAATTTTTTACGATTGTACTATCATTGTAAGTCGCTTTGGATAAAAGCGTCTGCTAAATAAAATAAAATAAAGTAAGAGAGAAAGACATGGAAATGGAGCCACTTGGCTGCTAACTGAAGCTACGGCTAACTACAACCAGCCCAGCAAAAAAGCCCCAGATGTGTCCCCAGGTGAGGAGTTTTCAGGAGGAGGTTTTAGTTGCATTCATTCATTCTGTTTTCTGTCCTCAGGTCTTATAAATGACGGAAAAAGTGAAGTTGGCTTTGGGGTGATATTTGGTGTTAATCAATGTTGATGGTGTTGCTTCTTAACTGCCTGAAGGCGAGCGGGCCAAGCTACATGGTGACCATATCCTCTGGCGCCCATGAATCATTAAAAATGGATTTCAACTAGCTTACCACTCACAGAGATTTATCTTTGGCCACCAGCTACTATAAACTCTACCAGAAGTACTCCCACAACAAACTTTGCAACATCCTCTTCGTGGTCAGAGGATCCTAACAAATCTATTGTTGCCATTATATCATTAACTCTCTGCTATGGAAATTTCAATTAATAATTAAAAACTTTGGCCTTTTAGGTTAAAATGTTACACTCTTTTTAACAGATGAATGTAGTTAATGCTACATCACCCATCGCTTACTAAAGCCCGGCTTTGAAACATCAGTGTTGCATACTGGCCACATTCATGTTATTTTTTAAGCCAGAGGTACGTATTTTTGGATGAGAGGGTGAGCAATCCTGGTTAACAGGGTGCACCCAAAGACCATATGGGTGCATTGCACAGTAACTGCTAATTAGCACTAAGTAATGTACAAATAAAATACTAGAACACTCACCAACAATGTAATAGAAACTCTTAGTAGGCTAAAATTAACCAGACTCCAGGCCTTAGAATTAGTCAGATAATTCCATTTAAAAAGCTCCAAAATGCAAAAACACCACAACCACAATCACAGTTGAGAGGTCTACTTCTGTAAATTGAATTCGCAGAGGTGAAGCTGCTACCTGTGAAGCTGTCAGCATCAACCCGTGACGTGCTTGTCATGATGACAGGGGAGGCATGTGAAGCAGTGCCTCCCCTGTCATCATGACAAGTAAAATACCACCTCTTGACTGTTTTATAAAACTGTTTTACTTTAACACTTTTACTTCAACACTTTAATGGTCAAAATCGCAGATTTTACACATTGCCTGGAAGAAATGTGGGGTGAGCCAGTGCAGTGCTGTGGCTCACCTCTGGTGGCGCTGTGTCACATACAATAAATGAATCAGGCAGTTGGCGCATGCCCATTGGTGTCTCTCTTTATATCGCCAAAATACATGTTTGATTACACATGTTCTACACATGCTGATGCTCCACAGTCTGTCTAATATATTGAATGAATATGTGTGACATGTTTACTCTTTGTGATCAGTCATGTGCAGGAGGCAAATGCACAGAGTGAGGCAGAAAGTACAGTGCCACACCAATAGGGGGCAGTGCTGCAGCAGTGCTGCCCCAGTAGTGAGAAGGATAGGATTTAATTTAAAAGGGTGGGTTATAAAACACATCAATCTCTACATTTATTATACATTACTTTAAAGACTGTTGTAAAGTGGGGCATCTTAATGTGGGAGAATAACTTGCTTTTGAAGAAAGCCTCAAGTGGTGACACGAGGAACTGCAGTTTTTGGCACCTGCCTTCTTTTAGCCTCAGATTGCCTCCTGTTCAAAACATTTTTTGCTAAGTATGTCATATTCAATTCAAGACAAAAGTCTTACCTTCACTTTCAAAACTTTGCCAAGGTTTTTATTTCCTTTATCACCACATAAATCCTAATTTTTATATTATGTGTTGCTGATTTTGAGTCTACTATTTTTTTGTTTCTTTGCTCTCTTTTCAAATATTTTTCCCCACCAGAATGTCCATACCAGTGAATTGAATGCCATAAAGTAACCATTGCTGTTTGAAAAGGCTTGCTCATGCAGGAAAAATATTTAGGAGAACCCTTACGTCGAAGCAGATATTGCTGCAAGCCCTGTCGAGGAAAATTACATGCAGCATTACATGATGACTCATATAAAGCTATTAGTCATTCTGAAAACAATTCTGATTGTAGGACTCATTTAGACTAAAACAAACCACGCACGGCCGTGTGAAAAAGAATGCTTACGCTCCGTGTAGTACTGTGAAAAACTAAGTGCAGCCAATGAGTCAGTCACTCGTAGAACCACCTTTTGCTCCATTAATATAACCTGTCCTTGGGGTAAGTTTGCTAGGCTGTCCACGCCTGGGGAAGATTGTGGCATTGTGTTTACACACACCTGAGTGCTCCAGACCAGCAAACTGCCCAAACTTCTGCTTTTATAGAGGTGCACACACTTACTGATAATCACTTAATTGATTGCATTTGACTAGCAACACCTGGCTGCTACATACACTCTTAATGGAGGTAGCAGTAAAGGCGTATTTAGTTTTTCACAGAATTGCATATATTTTGTACTGTCTTGTGTTTGTGGTTCAAAAAAAGAGCACAAGCTATATATTTATAGTCTTCTCTTAGTATACTTTCTCCTAGAAATGTGGGTGAGTCTGTCTGCAGGGGGTCTTGTCTTATCCTTAGTGGGTCCCACATACTTACAAATCTCTCCAGGAGCCATAACAATAGAGAGTGGCCATCACTCTGGGTTCTGGGGCATTATAGGCTATATAAAGGCATCTCAAAGATTAGATTTTGAAGCAAATAATGGTTTTCATAAACTCCAGCCATTAACCATGGCCATGTGGCAATAAAGCTGTTTTACAGCAACATAAGTGGCAACTGTCACTAATGATGACTTGTGGTTTTTGACTTATTTTCACGTTGAACTACTTAAAAAAATAGATCTCCACAAGTATGAACATTTTTGACTGGATATTGGATAATTATTAAACTCAAACGCCTGTTTTGTTTTGCATGTGTAATAGTCTTTAAATATATTCCAGATCAAATTTCTTATTTTGGTATCGTCTTAGTATCAGGTGCAGAAGGAAAGGACCTGTCAGGAAAGCTTCTCCTCAATGCAGGACAGGAGCATAACACCAGCTCAGCCGCTCCATTTAACAGTGTTAATAGGCGAGAAAACCTAGCTACACTAAAACACAGAGCAAACACCATCCCCACAGAAGAACATCATATTAAAGAGGCCCTGAGTAAGTGTGGTTAACCCAGCCTGAGATATCTCAGAGCTAGAAGCTAGCATGCCTAAAGAATGCTTCAGGCGATCCAGCAGTGAAACACATGGGTAATTCCTTATGTGTTAGGAGTATCAGAAGAGCTGAGATGCATTTTGTTCCAAAACACCACATCTCTGTGGCTTTCACGCCTCAAAACACACTACACCAAAAATTGGGCCCCCTTGTACAAATAGAGCAATATTATGTACGCAGTCAAGTGCCAATGGGATCCCCATGACCATTACCAACCAACCTCTGGCTAAACAGATGGCACAGCATTGAAGCGCTACCTCATCAGCCTGTTTACACCTACAGGCTAAAGGCCAGGCTTTTAGTGATGAGGATGTGAACATCCTGGACAGGAAGGAGCGTTGGTTTGAGCGGCAAGTCAAGGAGGCCATTTCTGTGAAAAGGGAACAGCTATTGCTGAACTAAGGGGGGCCTAAGAATACATCTTTCACCATCTTACAGTGAATATTAGTCTTGGTCACTGATCAATGATCATGACAATGTGCATATAAAGATCATTAAACTGAGTTTATGGCTCATTGTTAGGGAGTGGTGCTAGTTTAGGTCATCATGCAGCTGTACTGTTTTAAAGAAGTCACTAGGATGTGTGATGAAATGTTTCTCCTGCTGAAAACTGCATCCAGTTGAGCTTTCTGGGAAGCCTGAAGAATATCAGCAGAGAATTATTTGGTCAGATAAGATGAATATGTTCAGCACAGACAGAGTGGAGTCAAGTCAGATATGAAGCTACAGAAGTGCAAAACGTGTTAACGAGATACATTCTATAGATACATGAATTCCAGCACAATAACCATGGAAAGAATGCTTTCCACGCCATACAAGATTTTAACATTAAGATAAAACAGTGATGACCTGGGCAGATATGCTGCCTGACTAGAATCCAACAGAACATCTTAGGGGAATTTTGAAGAGAAAGGTCAGGGACAAAAAACAAAACAAAAAACAAACAAACTCCCTGTTCTTTGAAGAATGACAGAAGATTGCTTCAAACATCTGTGCAACGCGTGTTTTCTCTTATGCATTATGGAAGGCATTGCACGGTGCATGTGTGCATCAGTGATACTGAATTAACACTGAAAACATTTCTTTCCACATTTTGAATTTACTAGCCAGGAAAGCTGATAACCCGCTAGTTACACTTATTTTACTTACGTGACAATATATTTGTTTTTGATTACATTTTCAAATTAATTATCAACTTATCATTCCAACATTGCATTGCTGGTTAGTTTTTTGCCATCTGCAGAAATGTCATGAACAAACTGTTAGGAAAGTGCACGGACTGATGCTGTTTTCGGCTCTCTCAAGTGTTCATGGCTGAAGAAGTAGGTCAAAGTGCTCTGACGTTTACGTCACTCCAAAACGGGTCCGACCTGATCTGGGGTGTCTCACCTGCACGTCTTCGACGAAACTCACCCGACAGGTGCGTCCGTCCATGTGTATAAAGACAGATCCCAGTGCAGCGGTCAGACAGAACATTTCCAAGCAACATCAATCATGTTTCAGCTCATACTGGTGGCCGCTGTCCTTCTGGGGGTATACGTCTTCCTCGTTCAGACCCTCTTCAAAAGGTCCAAATGCAAAGGAAACGCCTCCATGTGCGGGAAGACCGTCATCATAACAGGTGAGACAGGAAACACAGTTTGCATTTAAAAAGATTGGCCGGTTGTTCCAGGTTAAAGGTTGGTGCTCCCGATGTGCTCGGTAGCTGCTGTATGCAGAACCTGCTGCGGGGAGCGTCGATCTGATTTTCCGTCAGTGGCGTTTAAGTGTCTTTATTTTCTCCCACTATATGATGGTTGTGGTTTGATGAGGAAGATGATAGAAAAAAAGCCAAATGTCATTAAATCTGCTGGAAAATGTGGCTCATGGGCAAAGAAGGAGCCATTAAATTGATGTTTCCTGTCTTTATTTAGGGCATTGGCATTTGAGTAAGCTGCACTTCCGATGACGGGAAATGTAGGTCAGCTTTCAAGAAAAGCCACATCGACAAATAATTGACTATTATGACATTTGAGATAATCCATGAAGCGATCAAACGTTGGTTATTTCTAAAGAATGCTTTGAATAAAACCTGCATAAAATTTTCACAACAAAACTGGATGTTCTTCTCCAGGGTCCTGCTGACGACCATTCCCCCTTCCAGCCTCAGGGCCATTGCAGTAATCTGGCCTTTTTAACATAACACAAATGTGGTCTAGACTCCACAATTGAGATTCTTTTACAAACTTGATTGCGATAAATTTCCACTAACTTTTAAAGGAAACATTTAAATAGATGACAGTTCTTGTTTGTAATGGTTTTGATAGACTTTGTGCGTTTTCTCCCTCTTCCTTTTCTTTCTATAGGAGGAAACACAGGCATTGGTAAAGCTACAGCTTTGCATTTGGCCAGGAAGGGGGCCAAAGTGATCCTGGCTTGCCGAAACAAGGAAAAGGCTAGAACTGCCATTGCAGAAATACAAACGGTAGGAACAACAGTCTAAAAGGATGGGCCACTACTTCCTCATGCGTAATGAAAGTTAATCCAAAATACTTGTGAAATGAGCACTAACATTTAAACAGTTGCTTTTTTTGCTTATCTCTCTCCCCTTACCCCAACCGGTTGTGGCAGATGGCTGCCCCTCCCTGAGCCGGATTCTGCTGGAGGGTTCTTCCTCTTAAAAGGGAGTTTTTCCTTCCCACTGTCGCCAAATGCTTGCTCATAAGGGGTCATTTTGATTGTTGGGTTTTCTCTGTAGGGTCTTTACCTTTATAATATAAGGTGCGTTGAGGTGACTGTTGTGATTTGGCACTGTATAAATAAAATTATATTGAATTGAATTTAATAGCCTGTGCAGTTGTCAGCAGGGAGTGGAGACTCGGTAATGAAGTCCTTACTGACCTTACCTAATTAGCTCAAGTATGTGATAAGTAATTAAAGCAGCTGCAGCAAGCGATGAAAAGAGAAAATCCAAGCTGTAGTAGTAATTGGATATAACTGTAAGTACAATTTAGGCTCTTTAACGAACTCTGACTCTTTCATGGAAACTGGACTCTGAACTGAAACATTAGCTATGAAAGGAGTTGATGTGTAGTCACCAAAGAACCACAAACCTATGAGCACAGAAATTAAACATTTACAAGACCCTGTTATTTAAGCTGCAAATTGGTTGAAAGGAGCTGAATTGATCGAACATTACTGTCAGTGAAAGGAGTTAACTGCTGCTTTATGAATAAACGGTGAAAGCAATTGAATTGAAGCACTGAGGCATAAGTTGAATGTTAGATTTATTATTAGAAAATTCCCAGGTGGACTTCATGTGATCAAAATCCTCTTCCTTCAGGAAACTGGAAGTACAGAAGTCTTGTACATGCACTTGGATCTCGCCAGTCTGAAGTCTGTCCGCTCCTTCGTCGACACCTTTCTGAAAAATGAGCCTAGGTTGGATATACTCATCAACAATGCTGGTACAGGAACACACACTCCACCACATGAACACAATTTGTTAGTGTTTTTACTTGCAAGTGCACGGTCCATCCATCCATTTTTCTTACCCTATCTCAGAGACCCCAGACACCCTTTTCAGGAAACTTGTATCTTGCACTTGCATAGACATTCCTATGATGTTTTTCCACTAGTACCTACTCCGTTTGACTCGACTCTGGTTTTAGGGTTTACCATTTACTAATCGTAACTGGTACTTTTTTTAGTACCTACTCAGCCGGGGTTCCAAGCGAGCTGAGTGGAGCTGAAAATGTGATATCAACAGACTGCATGCCACTGATTGGCCAGGCAGTGACATCACTAGATGAGTCATGAGAATAGCTCCTCCACAACACTCAAACCCGCCACTTTTGAAACCTGGCAATGGGGGAAATGGCTACACACTAACCAACACAGACATATGCTGTGTTAGTGTGGAGGATGTTGATTGATTGAAGCCAACAGAATCATGTCGTCTGCAAAACACAGATGAGATTCTGAGGCCAATAAACCCCAAACCTTCTACTCTGACTGTGCCTTGAAATTCTATACACAAAAATGAATGGCAAAGGGCATTAATTAAAGGGTTAAAGGGTGACACAGGGCAAACTCGGGTGGAGTCCAAAATTCACCAGGAACAAGTCCGACTTATTGCCAGCAATACAAATCAAGCTTGACTTTGGTTGTATAGCCCTTAACAATGGGCTGGATGCTCCAAACTCCAAAAGCATTCCCTGAAAGACATCCCGAAGGAACACAAATGCAAGATTTAGATCACATTACTACTGAGATGAGAAATGACGACAAAGAGACACAGAGAACTGACCAGAAACTCAAAATGAATGCATACAACCACCACCGAAAAAGCACAGAATCGTTACAAAGAGACTTCAAACAACTACAGTGGTGCAAATTGATCTACACCGTTTTAGAGACACAGGGTCATCACAATTGCATTATCTAGTGAAAATAGATGTGCAGCAGCAGGGGAGTCCTTTCTGTCTTATGGACAAGAGAGACAAGAGCTTCAAGAGCAGAAGGAAGTACGGACATTTCAGAAACCAGCCTTTAAATATGAACCTCTCCACAGGTCTGGTGGCTGATGGGCGGACTGAGGACGGATATGGCATTGAGTTTGGGGTGAACCACTTGGGTCACTTCCTGTTGACCTGTCTGCTGTTGGAGAGGATGAAGAAGACAGGGGAGGCACGCGTTATCACCCTGGCCTCCATGGCTTATCGCTGGGGAAACATTGACTTTGAGGTGAGCTTTCAAATCACTCACAGGTTACAGTATTTTACCAATGGATGACATTATGGTGTCTATATTATGTATCTATGGGGCCTGTAAGTAAGTTTTTCTTGCCAGCTGGGTGCTTTTATTTTGAAAAGCCTAGTCATTTAACTCAAATCTTTAACGTAACACCTGCACATGATATATGCAACACTGCACCGCATGTTGCACTGAAGAGGGAATTGGATGCTATGATGCAGTAACCATTAGTTTGCAATTAGTTGATTTCATAAAATGGCGATTATCCAGACTGAGAAATGTAAAAACAGAGCTGGTGTCCCTGCAACCTTTTGTGTGTTAGCAGTACCCCTGACTTAATTTTTGGTGTAGGCATCAGAACTGGTTCTCTTGTTTCAGGATTTCTTTGCATTCATGTGTGGTACGGTCAGATAAACGTCACCTCACAAGAACTCTGATACTTTCCAGTGATGCATTCCTCTCCTGCATCATAACCTGGGCCATCGCCCTTGTTGGAAGTATTACATGAACTTATAGTTTGGTCTCCTATGAGTTATCATATCATATATGTTTTCATAAGTTCTTTTATTCTGATGGGGGTGTTTGTGAAACTTTTAGAAAGGAGC
>VUQJ01042334.1:0-18381 GCA_015108635.1 Andinoacara biseriatus | reverse complement strand
CTTACCCCAACCCCCCCCCCCCCCCCTTTTTTTTTTGTTTTGATGTTGTGAATCACTTTCACCAAGCATACTGTCAGTTCTTGGTCTGGTTAAGTTTTATATTTTCTGACATTTCTGCCTATCTGCACTCAATAGGAGGTACTCCTGCCAATGAGTATGAGCCAAATCCAGGCGCTGGCTTGCACAGGGATTTAGAGACTTCTAAGGACAACTAGGAATGAGCATAGCTTTTAGCGAGATAATGTTTCTGAAAGACAACAGTTGGCTTTGTCCAGACATAAAGTTTCATCAACCAAGCATGGGCATAGAAAGCCTGACAGCTTAATGGGATTGTTAAGTTTAACTATGAAATGCAGAGTGTATTTTTGGCAAAGCAATAAAAGATGTGCTTTGCTTACAACCAATATGACACAACAATATGGGCAACATCTTGTTTGCAGTTCAGTCTGTCTGTCATGTGTCGCGCTGTATCAACAAAGACGAGTCGACACAAGCTTCACATGCATTATGCCTTTCAACAACCCAGATTCAAGTACTGATTTGAACTGCAGTAATACTTTTTTACATAACAAAACAGGAACTCAGTGCATTTCGGTTTTAGTGTTTTAGAAACTGCTGATCTAGTGAGATTTTACAGAGAATTAAAGAGAGAAGAGAAAATATTAAGTAAGCAGCAGTTCTCTGGGTGAAGACAGCGATCTGAGGAGAATGGCTACCTTTAATAAGATAAGCTATAGCACCTGGACTCACCAAGACTACACTGGGTGCTGCTCCTGTCAGCTGAGAACAGGAAACTAAGGCTATGGTTTGCACAGGCTCAGCAACACTGGACAACAGAAGATTGGAAAAACACTGCCTGGTCTGATGAGATTTATTTTCTGCTGCAACATTCGGATGGGAGGCTCAGAATTTGGTGTAAATAACCTGAAAGCATGGATCCATCCTGCCCATTCAGGCTAGTGGTGGTGGTGGTGTAATGGTATGAGGCACACTTTGGGCCCCTTTGTACCAACTGAGAATCACAGCAGCCTACCTGAGTATTGTTATTGACTGTATCCATCCCTTTATGTCGACAGTGTACCTATTTTCTAGCAGGATAACATGTCATAACACAGAGCTCAAATCATCTCAAATTGGTTTTGTGAACATGACGATGAGTTCACATCTGGCGTCCACAGTCACCAGATCTCAGTCCGACAGAGCACCTTCGAGATGTGGTGGAACGGTAGATTCACATCACGGATGTGCAGCCAACCAATCTGCAGCAACTGTGTGAGGCCATTATGTCAATATGTTCCCAGCACCTTGCTGAACATTTTTTAAAAATAATTAAGGTGGTTCTGAAAGTACAAAATTGGGTTTAATCCAGTGAGTACAACCAAGACATTATTACAAAAGGGCAACAAGATGAAATTGTGTTGAATGAATGAACTGCAGTGAAACACTGAAAATGTGTCTGACCTATAAACGAGAACACGTAACACAGGATGCTCTCTGTGCATGTTGTCTGAGTACAAATATTTCAAAAGCTACATCAGTGAAACTCCATCAGTTTTTTGGTCTGTACACAGCCAAAACAATGCCTTCAGTCATGTAAACAGGATTATTAATGAGGTCTTCTTTTTTACAGCTTAAACAGCTTCAGACTGTCTTGTAGGGTTAGAAATAATGACATTATCATTTGCATGTAACTGTAGCAGTTTGAAAAAAAAATGTAGTCATGACTGACACTCCCCCCCTCCTAAATACAGTTTATTGTACAAGAAAGGTTATCTGTAACCACCCATTATTATTCCAAAACGAGAGTCCTGGTTGTCTCATTACTCACAGAAAGCAATGCTGACAGGGATTTTAGGATTGGGAGATGTCAAATTAAAAATGAAATTTATATATTCAGCTCCCAAAGGCATGCATATATGCTGGAACAAAAATATGAATGAAAGCCACATGCTGCTCCCAGACCTGCACAACAGTTCTCTCAAAAGACAGATTGGTCCGTGGCCACCTCACAGTTACAAAACTGTAACTGATCCATTTCAAAAGCCACGTTCTGGTGCTTCCAGTGGAAACTGCGTTTTTTTGACAACAGCAACAAGGTTCTGGGTTCAGCTTGGCCAGCTTGAGCCTTTCTGTGCGGCGCATGCATGTTTTCCCCATGTCTGCATGGGTCCTCTCCAGGTGCTCCAGCTTCCTCCTGCAGTCCAATGACAAGTGTTTTAGGTTAATAAGTGACTCTAAATTGGCTGCAGGTGTGAATCTAGATGCGAATGGCTGTACATCTCTCTGTATTAGCCCCTGTCATAGATTGGTGACTTGTCCAGGGTGTACCCAGCCTCTCACCCTCTGGGCTTCAACCTTAATAAGACAAGTGGAAGAAAATGGATGGATGGAAGAAAATGACCCTTCAAAAAAACCTTAAAATTATAAAACTGCTCTAATAAAGATTATTATCAGACAGAAAGCAGAGGAGTGCTCAGTTTTTCCCACTGCAGCTAAACAATTAGGTAAATCAAGAGCCCTCTCATGTTTAAGAACATTTAAATATTTAGGCTAAAATATGTTTTTAGGCTTGTACCTCCAAATAATTCTTTAAGCAGTTTGATAAATATGGGCGTTTTTGTTTAACAGATCATATTCAAAGACCAGATTGGTTGCAAAAATTCACAAGTTAGGCTTGATTTGAATGGCTACAGACTGAGCCAGAGATGATATGCTTCTCCGGCAATTCTAACGTTGCAGTGCAGTGCTAGGACATCAAGCAGCAAAGCAGATGCTGTGATTGAGACGGGATGATGGATCATTCCTGGCTGTTAATGCTGTCTGTAAACGGATTCTGAAGCATGCTAATGCACAACTGAAGTGGGTCCGAGTAACAATTTAATCGACTGCTGTGTGTATGAGGTTAAGAAGCACTTTGAGATTACACTGAGGAATTTAAAACAACAACACCAACACCAGTCATTATGTTATAAAACTGCATTGCGCATTGTAACACTTTAATGTCACAGGTAGCGCTGTTAAAACCCATTTGCTGTTGGCTGTAGAGGATTGACCACGAAACCTTTTAGCTGTACCTGCTGCTAAAGCAAAAGCCTTTCCAGGTACAACACATAGTGCAGTTCTAGGAAAAATGTTTAAGGACCCTTTGACATGATCTATATTTCTGTATAAATATTACCTAAAATATATTATAGGTAGTTTTTTTTTTTTTACTTTAAATGCAACAAATCTACATTCAGGGAGGTTAAGTACAAATGGTGGAAATTAAAGACCATTGTTACCCTCCCCACGAGAGGACAACCAACAAAATTCAGCCTAAGAGTAAGAATGTAAGACTCTGGGAGGTCACAAAGGAATCCCGAGTGACTTTTAAGTAGCTAAAAGCACTGTTTGTCAGGGTCCTGGCAGGTCTAGCTGCTTATGGGTGGTTGCTTGCAGTCCCTGTGAAATTGATTACTAAACCCCAATAATGTAGGCCTAGAGACCAGTCAGTGATGCCCTAATAATCACCATTTGCTTGAGAAAAATGTGTATTCCCTGAGCAGTTGGTGAGTGGCTGTGATACGTTCCTTGCTATTGCTCAGTGAAACTGAGAGGATGCTTCTGTCATATAACTGCTGTGTGGCAGGCAGGCTGCGGACCTAAATGCAGGATGCGGGAGACACGACTTAAATGCTTTAATGCTGAAGTTTGTTCCAAAACAAATAAAATATAAAAACAAGGCAGGACAAGAGCCAGAAGAGCAAAACTCAGAGGTCTGAGTGTATTCTTATGGGAAGACACAAAGCAAGGGACACCACAGCAATGAGAGGAGAGGAAACAGGTAGGAATACAGTGGGAACAAATCAGGAATAACAAGACAGACAAAGTCAAACTAGATGCAAAGTACAAGAGGTGAAAGACCACTAAAGTAAAACAGGAAGTAACAGATAACAAACTCACACGTGAACTTGATGGACACAAAAACAAACACGGAGACGAGACTGAAGGAACAGAATGGAAACAACAATAAGCATATAACAGCTAATCAACCAGAGCAGGCGGGGAACTAAAGACAGAGAAAACAGGAAGAGAGACATAACGAAACAACCATGGGGACAGGATACAGAAGGACAAGACAGACACAGAGACATTAAGGACAGAGATGAGACTAGAACTAAAACTTGGAGGGCCTGAGAATATAAATACCAAACACAGAGACGAGGACTAAACCACACATGGAAACACAAGACGGGAATCCAAGAAAAGACTCAGAGAATAAACTATCACTGAAACTGCAAACAGAACTAGATAAAAACTACAAACATAGGACTATTAACATAAATAAAAATACCAGACACTGTTATAAAAAGAAAAACTTTGAAAGATCTTCAGAAAACGTGATGAACCACTACTGTTCAAAACCACTTAAAAACAAAAAAACAAAAGACAAAATCTGGCTGAGTGGAAGCAAAATATAAAGAAATGAGGGGAGCTCAAGACTTTTGCGCAGTAATGTAAATATGACTGGAATGACAGAGCAGCCATTGTCTTTAAAATATGGGTATGGTGATTTTGTCAAACAGGGTGGTTACAAAAATGTTTTTGACAGTGCAGAGCAGCAACTTGTAAATGGTCTGTTGTGACTGCTGGCTAATACCTACGTGGTTAACGGGCTGTACTTCAGTCAGCATTTTATACTCTTTCAGCTATATGATAACAAACAGCAAAATGTACAAATGACAAGAGCTTTGCTGGGATTTCTCCTGTTGTAAAATAAAGTGTATAGGAGCATAAGAGTGGGAGATAAGCAAATAGATGTAAATAACAAAGCAGCCAGCTGATATTAACTCGCACTGAAACACAAAAGTCAGCATGAAAACAGAATAATCCACCCACACACAGACACCATTAATCGGTATTAAATCGGTTCCCAAGTCTTTCACAGCATTACAGTTTTGATAGGTCTGTTGTGTGGGCATACAACCAAAACTTATGGCAACATTAGCCTCAACAGCCGTGTAACACACCCATACTAAACAGAGATATTGCTATTGTTGTGGGGAAGTGTCATCAAAAAGGAAAAGAAAGTAGCCCTTCACTTCCTTAGATGTCAGAAGTAATACATTTCTTGATTATCTTACATTTTGTAGATCTTCAGACTCAATGGAGGGATGTTCAAAAACAATCAAGAAGTGAATTTAGCATAATGTGCTCCTATCCTCTTTTAAGAAATAACTTAATGCTAATGAGCTCTTGTATAATAGCAGTAATGCAATAACCTGAAGTAGAAAACTGGAAGCAAGCAATAGTCAGAGAATGGTCTGGGCTGCTAGGGAAAAGGAGGCAGTTACAGTCACAGGGAAACTAATTGAGGCAGCAAGTTGTACTCATGGGTTGTTGGAGGCATTACAGGTGCAAAAAGTACTTGAAGTACAGGATATACTATGAGAAACCTTAAAAGGTCAAGGACAGATTGACACTCATAACAAAATTAACAAAGATCTACTCATCCACTTGTTCCGAGCACCCCTGCTACTCAAAGATTGAAATGAAAGCTCATTATCTGCTTGGTATTCCATCGACATCATCTACAGGCCGTATACACATCTATTTAAATCAAAAGGCTGAAAATAGTTGGTGCTGACAGGGAACGAAAACTGGAGCAGCCACTATGGGCTTGATAATGACAGGCATATCTAGGATCAAAGTCAGCTCCTGTCTTACCTGTCTCTGACTTTTTCATTCATGTACTTTCAAAGAGAAGTCTTTAAACGTGCGCGTGCACTTCAGTGAGACCTCAAGTTAAAGTCTCTGAGCGGAACATAACCAAGGAGGTCTCCTCTTTTCTCAAATTCATGTTAAAATAATAATGATATGCCACGCTGTTGACAGCATTTATGCCATTTACTTGACAGCCGAGGCTTGTGTCATATGCTCATGTGTGCCACTAATGACTGAAGTGAGGAGCTTGACAGCTAATCACCCATTTGTGCCACAGAGCATGCTGAAATGTCACTGCTGAATAGAACATTTACATTGTTTTGAAAATTGCAGGGTTCACACAGAGTACCATGAAACTTGTTGGCAGAGAGAGGGAGGAGAGAAGAAGTGGAGTGAAGAGAGACAAGGGGTCCCTTGGCAGCTGTTCCACACACTCACAACCCACCACACACACACACACACACACACACACACACACACACACACACACACACACACACACACACACAAACATGCAAGAGACCAGGCACATCAGAGGCCACAGCTGACAAAAATGCAAAGAAGAAGGATGAGACAGGAATAACAAGCAGATCATGTTTATGGATAGCAGTGTGTATTCTACATATCTGATAGTTGTGTATTAACGTATGGGAGATATTCTGTATCCAGTGGCTGCAAACCAGTGACTACACTCTTGGGCCCATTTCAGGTGATTATTTAAGAACTGTAAAATAGACTGTTGCTACCTTGGATTAGAAGGAAGGGAAGACCGTAAACACACATACAACCTCTACATAAGTAAAAACATCTGATTGCATACACAACTATACAGACATACAACTTTCCAGTAATCTGATTACATCAGAACTTCTCTTCTTTTGTGAATGAGCATTCTCATCACGCTTACCAGGGTTGCAAACCTGGTGACCTGCTTGGATTATGCTGACACCTCAAAACATGCAAACACCATGTACTGTAGATTTTTTGTTAAAGATACAACCATTAAGGTACCCAATGCATCCTGTTAGCCACTTTCCACATATTAAAAAAACAGCTCAAAATGCTGTAAAGTTTAAAAAAGGCTAATGATGGGCTAAATCAATCTTTGCCATAAATAAACAGTTATTCAGTGTCCACTTTCTGGTAAGTGCTATAAAATGTGAAATAAACTCTAGTGTCTCGGACTCCCTTGAGTACATGGATGCACCTAGGCCAAAGCAGCTCAGCTGTTCAGACTGTACGTAACAAATAGTGTCGTAGTGCTCTGATCAAAGCTGCCAGGCTTAATACCTTTTCGGGCAGAAATGTTGCTTTTATATTAAAAGTTGTGATGGCATTCTTACTAGAGCCTTTTTCACACATTCACTGCACCACTGAATTTTGTAGGAATTGGATGAAGGAGCTGTATATGAGAAAATAAATGTCAGACTCACTGAACTGGACATCAAGCAGTCTTTAACCTGACAACTCCCCAGCACAAGACCTGAGTATCACCAATTGTGCCTATGTAAGAACAGCACCAGCAATTGTCAAGTGAATTCAGAGCAAGCAAGTGGGCATCATGCATCCTCTGTCCCGTATATGCCAACCAGGCAGCTTCCTCACCTAAACCAGAGAACGTCCAGTAGTAAGAACATGTCTATTTCCTGCTTAGTGGCATATGCAAGAAAGACCAACTGTGAACAAAATCCGGGGCTGATTCTTTCAACACTGCTTAGATTTTCCTCTGTGCTTTTTAGTAATAATGGCTCAATGAACAAAAAGTCAAAATCTCAATTTGTCAGTTGACGCTGACAATGCTTGTTGCCACATGCCAACAAGTCTTGAGCGCATGCAGGATAAAATCTGAGCGTGGCTATTTCCCGTCACTGTCGAGGGCTGAATTAAGCCTCAAGGAACATTAATGTAAAAGCAACTCATGCCCATGTCAAAGACAGAATGCTGTCACTTCAATTGACTAATGAATCCAGTAATAGTGCCTATGCCACGTATAGATGCACCCCCCCACCACCACACACTCATTTCCACTTCAAGGCACCGGCCTACTGGTTGAGCAGCAGCAGGCTATATTCTTTACTCCCACACATTCACTCCCAACCTTCACCTACCTCTTCATCTTCTGAAAGGAGAATCAATTTTCAAGCCCAGAGGACTTCAACTCAGAGGGAAGTGAGCTGATGAAAGCCTCTGTGTCTGCATGTTGCAGCATATTGCTTCACACTATAACATACAGTTGAGGACAGTGAGGAAGTTTACTGTAATAAATAAGTCAGCAAAATCCCACATTGCACAGCCTGTGCAACAATCAAAAAGCAATACCTGGGTGCTGGGGGAAGTATGGGCACCGATTCATCAAATGGTGTGATTTAAGAGTACTTGTAGTGAAAATCCCACGAGAGCAATGTGGTCACCCCCTGGCAATGTTGCTCTGTTCATGTAAGTACCATGGAAAGTAGCTATGCTACTATACTACCAGTGGGCCATGGGGGGTCTTAATGCGTTACTTTGTGTTGATACTAGGGATGGCACGATATGGTAATGTTTTTAATGTTTTTAACATGTTTTTGATATTGTACAGCGCTGTGTGACTTTTTCTTTGTGTAAAGTGTTATATAAATAAACTTTACTTACAAAAATTACTCCATCACCTGAATCCTGTTGCTTCTATGTGAGAAGGTGATTCATTGGCTTATGTGATGTTGCAAATTTCATTAGGGCTGCAACTCCACCTATCCATCCATCCATCTATTCGCTTCCGCTTATCCTTTTCAGCGTCGCGGGGGGGCTGGAGCCTATCCCAGCTGACATAGGGCGAGAAGCAGGGTACACCCTGGACAGGTCGCCAGCCTGTTACAGGGCCAACACAGAACCACAGACCTTGGCCCTGCGGCCCATTCACACTCTCATTCACACCTATGGGCAATTTAGATTGGCCAATTAACCTAACCCCAGTAAGTGCATGTACTTACCGGAGTACCCGGAGGAAACCCACGACAGACACGGGGAGAACATGCAAACTCCACACAGTGAAAGAAAAGCCGGGCCAGGTGGAATCGAACCCAGGCCTTCCAGATGGTATTCAAACTGTGAGGCAGCAGTACTAACCACCACGCCACCGTGCTGCAACTATCAATCATTTTAGTAATCGAATATTCTATCGATTATTCCACCGATTACCCAAGTAACTGGATAAGAAATACTTTTTTTGTATTGACAGTTCATCTGCATATTTTAACTTCCATACTGCAGTTTTTCCCTGTGCAAAACAAACAGGGAGGATGGAGCAGCTACAAAGTTCTCTTTTCTTCAGTTACTGATCAGGTGGTTGATGAAGGACCTCCAGCTGTTTCCCAGTAAAGGTTTAATGGTGGTTACAGGGGGAAAAAGCTACTTTTGGATGCTAAAAAAACATTTCCTTCCGCTCCATCTGAGCTCACTATCTCCGGCACCGGCTCTGCCTCTTTGCGCTTGTGCAGAGAGACTGCAGGTAAAACAGCTGACTGGTGTTGTTACATTATCAGTGTTTATGTTGAAAAACTGGGGGCTGCGTGAGCGTAATCTTGCAATGCTTTATTGTTCACAAGCATTCTCCTAAATACATTTCTACTGCTGTCTATATTTAGTCACTAATCAGGGATAAAAGTATAAAAAATATTTTGATGGGGAAGGGGTCCTTCCGGTACCAAAGATCGCTAGTGCGGCGCTTGCTAGTAGTATGTCAGAGAGCTGAAGTGTAGAAAAAAAGAAGCACAGCAAGCACAACACAAACACTGAAGAAAGCGGTGGAGGACTGGAAAACATGTCAGTGATGATCCACTCAGTGTCAAAGGGAATTCGTCGCAGCGACAGAGAACTACTACTACTCCATTCCAGTAGGCGGCGGTAATGCAGCTCTAAGGCGGTTTGGTCAACCGCAAACCCACAAGACGACGACAACGAAAGAGAACTGTAATGCAGCTAATGTGAGCAAAATGCTATTTAATGGATCTGATTCCAATTTTTAATTTCTTTTCGATATCCGATCCAGTAATTTAGGCCGAGATTGGACAGATACCGATACTGAATATCGGATCGACGCATCCCTAGTTAATACCAGTATCACCTGCCAAATGGCTTGAGAAGACAAATGAGGTTGATTGTTTTTAGAGTCCCCTGTTTAGCATGCACATTTTACATTTTGTATGTGGTATGCCAAAATAATTATCAGTTCTTGTTTTTAAAAAACAAATCTTAAAACAAAAATCACTGGATACTAAAAAATGTCTCTTTGTTTTGGTCAGTTGAAAGTCCACTTTTATTACAGACGATGTAAAATGTATTTTATTAAGTTTAAAATCACATCTAGTGCATGGAGATAGATTACTAGTGACCACACTGGTAATCTCTCGCACACATATATATCACACACACACATACTTTGTCCATCACCTGACTCTAGTTTTAAAATCCTAACCAAATAAGACTTTAGAGCACCAGAACGCGCCACCACGTCTACTAAGCTACCAATATTACTTGTATATATATATATATATATATGTGTGTGTGTGTGTGTGTGTGTGTGTACACAGCATTTATAGATGAGTGGTTTTGAAGGCTCTAGCAAGTTCTTGAGACCCAGTGGACTAAAATTAAGTTGAGCAACATATTGTGCTTCAAATGGCTGCACATTCTTTTGAGGCTTGTATAGTTTGAGCAGGACCTGGGGCTATTGAGCCCAGCACTGACAATGTTCATTAGACTAAGTGAAATGGACTGTAGATATACTGCTTTTTTAACCTGCGGACAGGAAGCTTTGCACAGCCTCATATTCACCCAGGCACCATCACACACTGATAGCAACAGATGTGCTATATAAGAACTCAGGTGGATGGAAATTTAACTTACCAATATGTTGTACAGAGAGTGCTGGCCCAGTTTCAGGATTAAGTAGGACTTTTGCTGAATTCTTTCACCCATTACTGTTTTTATTTCCTGTGAGAGCAAAGTGGGGCACAAGGCAGCATGCCGCCATTTAAAGTTCAATTTTGCCTGAGGTAATGTTGATGATACACCCACATTAAAGCACAGTAAATGAACAGGAAAAGCTGAAGACAATAATAATTGCAGACTATCAACATGCTGCACAAACACAATGGGCTGACTGAAGAGATGAAAAATAGAGGAAAAAACCCAGACTACTGAGGGGATGAAGTAATCAGGCTCCGAGCCAATCAGATTCTCCTTTTAAGTATGTAAGTTCCATTAGCTGCCGACCTCACCTATTGCTCATCACCTCATCATGACAGTGTGCGCACCTATTGAATTTTCTCAGGCTTTTAACACTGAAGACCTACTAGCTGGAAGCATGCTACTTAGACTGAAATGGAACTAGGCCATAATGATGTAGTCGATATGTAACTTAGCCAGGGGACAGAGGGGTAATCCATCATTCTAGCACAACCATTAGGTGGCTGATTTCTACACTAATTAAAACTACTGATCATTGAAAAGCAGAGACCTAAAAAAGCTGATGGGAACAATACTGAGGTGGGGGGGTGAGTGAGGGGATACTATTGTCTCTATGCACAGTGAACTCTTCTGAGGATGACAGTAGCAGGCTGTGCCACGCTAGCCCACATGAAGCTACAGTTTCCCCGAGGGCTGGTAGCCACAGAGCTGGGAGTAATCAGCGCATTAGACCAGACTCCCTTCATCCCTCTGTCTATTATCTACTCCACGGTCCTCTTCTCAAATCTAAATATGGCTGGCTTTCAGGGCCACATGGTTACTATTTTTATTCCAATTGCACCTCTTGATCATTTTTTTCCCGCTAGAATTTAACAGCAGATGTTTCTATTTTTTCCCCTCACCATATCTGTTTCTCTCTCGCACACTCACACTAAAGGTATGTCATACTTAAATTGTCAAAACAGATGAATTTCAGCATCTCTCTGCCTCTGGCTCTTTTCCTGCTGCAAGAAAAAAGATGAGGCTGATTTCTTGATGCGAGCTGTTTACCAGCACGCACCACTTTAACACTAATCTGCCATCTCGTTTGTGGAGGGTATTTTCTGGTGGTCAGGTCTGTGGCATTTGAACTCTGGGGCTACAAAACAGCAGCAGTTCCATGAAACGCCATCTTCCCCAATCATTTTGTGCTCCAAATTCCAAATTTCAAGATGTATAAAAACAAATTAGAACACATGCTACTGGAATACCTGATATCTAATGAGACCCCCTTGTAAGACTATTTGTCTTGCTATGAGTCATAATAAATTAAACAAATACTACGATGCCTGAGAGACATCACAGAATACGTTCTGAAGCTCGGGGGAAATCGATTCCACCGTGCAGCTGCACTAAAAGAGCACACCGTTAATTTAAGAATGTCTCAAAATACTAAAAGGTGCGACTGTACAAAAAAGTTAAAGTCACTCCTTGCCAACATGCAGGAAAGTGCTAGGAAAGTCTGTCAGACTTAGTCTATGCAACTGTAAGTTTATGTGTCACCCTATTATGCATCACATATAAACAAGTATTTCACTGTTAAGTGTCCCGATTACAAGAAAGAGTCAAGCACAGGAAAGAATTCAGATTGTTTTTTCCCCTTTGAACGTTTTTCTCTTAATGCTAACAGACAAACTTTGTAAAAACTTTGTTGTCTTTCATCCATATTACCTTTATAAATAGCAATTAAGTGAAAACCTCTATATTTCTGATCAGGTTGCTTAAAGGGAGAATGGTATTTGTATTCAATGCATTTAGTCATACAATGTGCTCCTCAATCCCTGTCATAGGCTGACAGCTATGCCTACATATAATTTCTAATATATTCAAGTCACGAATGGGGACTGAGAGACAGCGTGCTGACAGCTGAGAGCAATGGGCAACTCAAGATCCCTGCAGTGCACAGTAACAGCTCCCAGCAAGGGGGTAGACACAGTGAAGGAATCACTTTACTTTTTGTAAGAGAATTCAGGCAAACACAAGTGCACACACATACATACACACACACACACACACACGCAGACAACTGTTTAACACTGCCTCTTATCTCACCGACCACAGCAGTATTGAAAAGAGGATGCAGAGATTTTCTGCTTTTAATAATCTTCTAGCACTGACAACTTGTACACACAGGCAACCTTTGACTTTAAGCAGCGTGGGACTGAATTCCTCTTACCCAGAGTGTCTTTGATGTTCTTCACAAGCGAGCCTTTCTTCAGGCTGTTCTTGCGCTCGACGTAGTTTGATGGCACATACCCCGTTTGGTTGGAGGCATTGCGGACATGCCACCAGGTCTTTGAGTCGTCCAGGAGGAAGAGACGCTCATTTTTACGGATGTCAAGTTCCTGGTCCTGCTGGGCGGTGTAGTCCCACTTGGCTACAACAATCACCTCCTCTGTCATCTTTCATGGAGTCCTCCTGTAGGGAAAAAAAAGGACCTGGAGTGAGCCAAGGAATAAAACTCTTTACAAACTGTCATACAAATGGTGTACAGTAGTTTTGTATTGTGAAGGAGCAATTAAGCAAAAAGCACAGGCCATCTGCATACACAGTCAAACAGCCATTAGTAAGCACGTAGTTTAAATGGGCACTTGAATATATCTTTTTTTTATTATTAGGAAATCAAGCTTCTGAATAATTTCCTGATTGCAGCCATTAAGCAATTTACATTTTAACATGTACAAACCACAACCATAAAGTTGATCTTTGTTTCTTATTAACCACAAATTTACTGTTCAACATTATTAACAGTGATGAATACAAAGACTGCAAAACATCTGTTTTACAAAAATTTATGCATTTTTTTTCCTAATGCACAGGGTAGTTCTGAAGTGATTTTGTGCGAGGCTCCGTACTGATGTGACACGTAAAACATTACAAAAATAATCCATATTCATCCCTTCACACAATTTTTAAACCGCTTATCCCAGCTCACACTGGGCATTACACTGCATATACCCCGGACAGGTTGCCAGTCTATCACAAGGCTAAATTACATAAGCAGGCTAAATATGACTTACATGTTTGTCATATTTAATCAAAATTTTTAATTGATAATTCCTTGGATGGAGACTAGAACAACTAGTCAATCGGCTAACAAAATTCCAACCAGCAAACAAGTTTTTTTTTCCCCTCTCCTCCAGGATAACAGCAGCTCTAAAAACACTGACCACCTCAAAAAGGACTCCAAAGGACTTCTTTGGTAGAAAGCAGCATAAACACACAAAATCAATTTATGTGCTCATTGTACATGCACCCTCTCTTGCACGCATACACAAACATATTACTTTGCCTATTAGATTTTTCTGACAGGCAGTGAGCGATTACATGCTCTATTTCACCAAGCTTTAGGTAAGGTCATTCGACATGAAGCTGTTAGACCACCTCAACTGCTTCAGGAACCACTTATGATAAAACCAAATGCTAAACTGTGTTTTTAGGAATGCACAGAGAGGACTGAAGAATGTTTGATGGGATTTTTACTCCTGCTCAGTGAAAATCCTTTCTGTGATAAAAGCCACCTAATGGTATGAGAACCATCTAAGCAATCCAGTTTATATTTAGATCACTGCCAAGTTAAAAGTCTACAGCTGGAAGTATGATCACTGTAAACCTTGAATGAAGAGAAATTAGCAGAGAATAGAAGGAGGCTTTTGAAGATAAAGAGAAGTTGAATAATTGAATGTTGAAGGGGATGTTGTAAAGCATTTGTGCCACCTATTGTTCAGCAAAGTAATGAAATAAAACTGCCTGTTTGATATCTAATGTCTAATCTAATGTAAGGCTATCAGCAAGCTATTGTGGGAAACCGATTTACAGCAGTAACGACCTTCAGGAGCCCAAACTGACATTAACATCTAGAACGTAACCATGGGGAGTATGTATGCATTTTACGTGTGTGTGTGTACAATAGTGCTGAGTTATACATGGACTGGACACAAGGGAAACAATCAGTGGCACATATTTCTAATGCAGGGGAATTGTATATTCCCTTACGCCTATAATCATTTACATTTTAGTCTTTAATGAGAGGGCACAGCTCAGATAAAGAACAACCACAAAAGAGATTTATGACTCACGAGAAGAGGAGCTGCACAAATTAGACCATATAAAAAGATTCCATTACTGGTGGAACGATTGATATCTTCTGGGTAGGCTACATTTTATGAAATGCAAATGGAAGCACTCTAAAGTGCTGCCTGTTTTTTTTCTGACTGGAGAGATTCAATTCTGCTTCAATTAGGCCACGACCACAGAGACAGTGCAGCCGATACAGAATTCATTCTTACAGTTACAACTGAAAGCAGGGTTGTGTGTCACTACACGACAGCATCTAATAGCTGCTTTCTGTCTCTACAACACAACAATAAAAAGTGAAATGCAACAGTTTGAACAGATGAAATCTGCACTCATGAATGTGTCTCTGCTTGCCGTCACTAAGGCTGTCAAACTGGATTTCTTCACGGGCTTGAACACGGACAACACAGGAAAGGCGAGGAGGGTTGTGCAATGCAAGTTCACTGTAAGTTAAATTACTCAACTTTCCAGGATGTCACACCTTTAAGTGCTGCAGCAAAGTAAGGGAAAAAGAGGGAAGGAGAGAAAAAAAAAAAAAGACACAAGGGACAGTTTGATATTCAGGAAAAGACAAAAAGAAGCAGCTGTGTTTCTTTGGAGAGTGCAGAAAATTGAAGTGGAAGGGCAGATTTATGACAAGATGAGGGACAGTGACGTCAACTCTTCCAGGAGACGGGGTATGTGAACGTGCTGCAGCTTTTATGTGCTCCAGGCTACAGCTGCAAGGCTGAGCTACCTCGTTTTTATATTACATTTGCTCATTTTGGTGTGGACAGATGGATGAGAAAACCTGATGAAGTCTGATTGGTTATACAGTCCATGGTATTTTATAGTTGCTGCATTTAAGATACTGTATAAAGCAGATCAGAAATTTTCAACCACAATAGTTATGGCCTTTGGGATTGTCTTCTACACAGTAATGGCTGTTGCACTCATTCAGATATTTGAGCTGAAGGTTGTTTTCATACTTGTAGCACAATTAAATTTGTATCAAGTAAAAAACAATTCCTCTGGTGCCTAGATCTGATCTCATTCTTGGTTGTACTTTTGACAAATTAACAACTGTGAACAGGATGTACAATGTACTGACATGTAACCAACTCATTCACTCGACCGATCTGCTGTCATCACAAACTGCCAATGCTACATATAATCCATTTAGCAGAACTGGACTCTAGAGGGTAACAGCAGGTCTTGCTGCACTTAACTCAACCTTATGTGCCCCCATATGACCCCCTCTAGTGTTACCCCACAAGTGTCCATTAAAGAACATCCATCCATTCTCTTCCACTTATCCTGTTCAGGGTTGCGGGGGGTTGGAGCCTATCCCAGAGGCAGGGTACACCCTGTACAGGTTGCCAGGGCTAACACAGAGAGACAGACAACCATTCACAATCACATTCAGACCTTTGGGCAATTTAGAGTCACTAATTAACCTAACCCCAGTAACTGCAGATCTTTGGACTGTGGGAGGAAATCCACATAAACACGAGGAGAACATTAAAGAACAACTGATGATTATTAGATGAGACTGCAGTGTCAAATAAAGTAGAAAACACATGGGGGGGAATACCCCTGCAGGCACTGTTTAGGTGAAGTTGTTTTATATGTAGATTGTCAGTATACAATTAAAAAATTTAGTATACTAGTATACTATAGAACTGAAATGGTTCGCATCATGTTGATCCATTTGCAATTAGTCTTATGTGTTTATAACTTCAGGAGTGAGAGATGGGGGCATGTTGTGCTTTGATGCAACATTTACTGCTGCAGAAGAGACATTTTGATGGTGTGGATGTTAATAATTAATGTTAATAATAATAATTCAAGGTGCAGCCTAACAGCAATGGGTCAGTGGCTCAGAGTTTTACCGGCCCATTTTTACTGGCCTGAGAGAAATAAGTACCCCCCATATCACCCTTTACACTCAGCCCACTTGTTGGTACCACAGCTGCCAACAGCCTTCATCAAGCCTGATTCAAACATCGTGTCAGACTGACAGTCAGTTATCAGTTCATCTTCATACATATGCTTTTATTTTAACTTCTGTAGCTTTACTGTAGATTTTTGCTGTGTAAAATAAACAGCAGTGGATAAAAGCAGCTACAACGTTTGTTTTTCTTCATGTTAGAGCTTGTTGGTCAGGTGATTTTATGAAGGACTTCAACCAGCTTTTTTCCGGTAAAGGTTTTAATGGTGGTTACAGGAACAAGTGCCGCTGGTTTGGACACTAGAAAAATGTTTTCTGTGACTTCACCGGAGCTCTGCCTCTTAATGACAGCATTATCACTGCCACTGTTGTGTTATCAGTTTTGTTGTTGAGAAAACTTTATTTATTATAGGTGTGCTCCTAAATACGTTTCTATTACAGGTCTATTTTTAGTTGCAAATGTGGGTAAAACGCTCACACTTACATGGTGAGCTCTACAGAGTTGTGCGTAAATGCAAATTTTTCTGCTTCCTTTGTTTGAGGATTTTTTGCAATTGAGTTATTCAAGTTACTTGATGAATCGTTGCAGCCCTACTACTTTTATCTAACCCTCTCATACGCACACACGCACACAAACACACTCTCGGATTAATTTTTTTCCCGCCTGCTACCTTTAGGGGTCGCCACAGCAGATCACCTGTGTCCATCTCACCTCATCCCTAGCAGCTTCTTCTGTTAGACCAACCTTCTACAGGTCATTCCTCACTATATCAGAATTGGAGTACATAAATTCTAAACTTTAAAAAGCACAACTGCTGAATGGCAAAACAAGATGGTACTTTCATTTTGTGTGTTTTAAGATAGAGTGGAGAAAGTACACAAACACCAACATAAATTCTGTTCATAGAATAGTGACTGTAGCGCCACAGACACCTGGAACTGTATGGTTCATTTTAAGACTGCAGGATAAAGCATGGGCATACACAAAAATACATATGTAATCAACCCTTGACACACCAATGCTTTTCAACATGTCTCAGTACTTAATGTTTGGTCCATGCTGGCTTTTGGCCAACACCTTTCACAACTGCTTCAACTGACTGAACAAAACCGGCAAATGACCCAGACAGTTAAAAGTACTTTAAGAAGTTAAAAGACTAAAAATCTCCTTACGCAGTTACACATTACACCAGAGGAACAGAATAACATGTGACACCCCCCCCAGCATTACATGAGCAGTTTGCCACCTAGCATCCATGAGACCAATTTCTGTCTCTTTTTATTTGACAGTGATGGCAATGCTATGTCAGCTATCATGTATGACAGCGGCAGCTGGATCACTGCTCATTGTAATGCCTACGTCACTCTTTCTGTTGCAATGAAATCCATCAAGGCAGTTAACACAGAAATCAGTTTGGAATTCATTTACTTTGGATTCAAAAACATGATCTGCTATAGAAGGAAAGTGAAACAGAACTGTCATAATAGTAGCAAATGACTTCCTTGATATGGTTAACAGACAGGTGGCTAAACAAAAAGGTCTCGTCCCGCATGAACGCACACAAATATACAGGAAAAGAAAACAAACCCGTTTAGAAGAGCGTGAAACTGAAAAGATGGAAAAAACCTTGAGAGCCTCTCTCATAACCCCCTTTCCGAGCTATGAGAGAAAAGATGAGCTACAT
>VUQJ01042330.1:0-16582 GCA_015108635.1 Andinoacara biseriatus | reverse complement strand
TGCTCGGCCCCTACAAATCTTTGAAACATGGTGTCTAACCAGATACTTACTCTGGATGGCATTACTTTGGCCTCCAGTAACACTGTGAGAAATCTTGGAGTCATTTTTGACCAGGATATGTCCTTCAGTGTACACATTAAACAAATATGTAGGACTGCTTTTCTGCATTTGTGCAATATTGCTAAAATTAGAAACATCCTTTCTCAGGCTGATGCAGAGAAGCTAATTCCTGCATTTATTACTTCTAGGCTGGATTACTGTAATTCATTATTATCAGGTGTCCCTGAACCATCCCTTAGTTATGCTGCTATAGGGCTAGGCTGCTGGGGGGGGGGGGGTTCCCATGATGCACCCTGTTTATATCCCACTCTACATTTACTCATCAGTTATTATTTGTCCTCTCTCTCTCCCCTCAGCAGATGACTGCCCCTCCCTGAGCCTGGCTCGGATGGAGGTTCTTCCTGTGAAAAGGGAGTTTTTCCTTCCCGCTGTCACCAAGTGCTGCTCACAACGGTCAAATTGACTGTTGGGTTTTCTGTGTAATTATTGTTGGTTCTTTACCTACAATACAAAGTACCTTGAGGCAACTGTTTGTTGTGATTTGGTGCTATTTAAATCAAATGCAGTTGAATTGAATTGGAATGCAGAAAGACGACTCTAGTTTAATGACTAATCAGTCACTCTCACTTTTTCCTCAGGAAAAATCCACTTTGTGGATAAACACATGCCAGAGTTGATCCAGAGAGTGAGCAACATTGGACCAATTCTGGATGAGCTCCTACAAGAAAACGTTCTCCAACAAGAAGCTTACGATAAAATCACAGCTCTGCCAAACTCTCAGAAGAAGATGAGGGAGCTCTACAGCGGTCCTCTGAAAGCTGGCAATGCCTCCAAAGAAGTCTTCTACAGAGTCCTTCAGAAACACGAGAAGCTGCTTATTGAGGACCTCAGCTGAAAGTTTTACAGAACAGGAAAGCAGTTATATCTCCGGTACTTTATGTTGTGCTTAAATGTTTTGAAATTTTAGGGTTTTTTTTTTATTTTGGATGTTAGATGCTATGTTAGTGGGTTTCACGCAAAGACTGAATAAAGCCTGGATGTAACTTCCTGACTGGAAAAATAAAGCCCTTTAAAAACCAGCTGGTGATGGCCGTAACTACAGAAAGACTTCTGTGGGAACGCAGCTTCCTGTCTTCACCTCTGCAAACTGTTTCCTGCTGAGTAAAGTGGAGGAGTACCTGTGGTATAAAACTGAATGCTCATTAGCTCACGAATTGTACGACACAAGTCTTTAGCCAATGAGAATGCAGTTGTACAGTCAGACACGCCCTTCCAAGATGGCGACCGCAGAAACACTCGTATTGATGCTTCAAACCAAACAGTGATGTCACCGGTAGCTGCCTCCATCTTTGGTCCATCCTGTCTGTGGCAGCATGTTATTGACTTTTTATGTTTGAGAATATTCCTGTTATTTTCTTCAAGATTTCTTTGGACATTTTTGCTTTTAATGGATAGCAAACTGTGTGTGTGTGTGTGTGTGTGTGTGTGAACCTCTGAGAGAGCCGTGTTCTCATTGTTGCGTGGTGCACGTGTATCTGTGATACATGATCTTTTTATAAACCAATGAGTCTGCCTTTATTCCACATATTTATTTCTAATAACCAAACTTGATAATGGGGAAGTAGGAATTTTGTCATATAAAATTTCTCATTTGTAAATAATGAAAAAAATGAATGTTTGTTAAACCAGATTTTCTATAAAGCTGCACAAAGATAATAAAGGTTTCGTCTGATCTGTGTATTCTGGATGTCTCAGCAAGTTTGAAAAGTTTTCTGGAGGATGAACGTTTGGAAGAGGTGGAGGTTCTCTGGGAGCAGCTGGAGACGTTTTAAGTATCTGAGAATAGTTTAATTAGTCTGAAGATGTCTAATGATGAGAGACCATCGTGTTTCCTTAAGTTTCTGTTTTCCGTCGGTACCTCTGTCTTCAGTAAAGTACCTGAAATACACAAATATAATGGGATCAAAAACTTTGATAACACATCGAACAAATCGGATTAAAATGTTCCCCACCAAGTTTTCCAAATCTTTACCGACATGATGACTTTGAAAAGGAGAGACCTTCCAAGTATCCACTTCCTGTGACATCAACAGCTGGGATCAGCGGTCACAGTTACACCCACTCTGACACTCCTGAGTATCAGGACTCAGAGATAATGTAGAAAATATAGTGAAGGTTTCCAGGAGACTAAACTTGGAAAGACCCTGAAGAGATTTTGAACCAATAATTACAGGTTAGGCCAAAAAATGCAAAAATCAGGCTCATTGTTGTAACTCTAAACCAGTGTTTCCCAACCTTTTTAAGCCACAGCACATATTTTCACATTAGAAAAATCACAAGGCACACCACCAAACAAAAATGTCACAAAAAGTATATTTATCAAAATATATAAAATATGATCTAAATCTCGTCTCAATTTAGTCAGTGTGAAATCTGGGCCTGTTGAATTGAACACTAAACTGATCATCTTGTAGGAATTGAAGAAAGACACACACACAGATCATCAACAGCTCCGAGTCTCTCGTCTGGATCATCTTCCACGGCGCTCCTGATCAAACACAGCTCTAAAGGATGCTCCAGTCCAGCTCCACATGGAGTGTGTTTTAATGTTATGTTACAATAATAAAACACTTTATTTCTGATGACACTGATGTTGGCACAGTGGGAGCTGCTTGGGCTGAAGATGGATTTGCTCTGGAAATGTTTAAAGTACTAATGAAGTTTAATTTTTTGAAACTTTGCTGATAATACATGCATACTTTTAGAGTTTCTGAAAGCCAGACTCTTACTTGTAATGGAGTATTATTGAGTGTATTATTAATATTTTCCATAAGTAATAAAGCGTGCAGTCAGTACTGACAGAAGTCACAGACGACTGCAGAGAAGCAATCGTCTGTATTTACTGACTGGGCTTTGGACACAGAGGCCTTCATACACAGTTCTTCTGCTTATTCACGTTTCATCCTTCAGTGTCATAAAGCTTTGAGCACTTTGACCATCAGTCATCTCCCAGTCTGCCTCTGCTGGTCAGATCCTCCACTGACTCCTACAGTCAGTTTCAGCTAGCTCTCTGCAGCTCCAATAGGAGCTGCTGATGAAGCTACTGAACAAACAGAACGAGCTAATAGCAGTTAGCATGTGGTGAATCCAGTGAAGTGTCCATCTGAGCCAGCCTGGCATCGGCACAGCCACCGCTGCCAGCAGGCTAATGTGACGACGTTAGAGCGATAATAAATCCCAGCAGACCTGAACGCAACGCGCCTTTGAGCCTGAGCGGAGGGTGAAAGAACCCTGGATTAAAAACAACCGCGTGCGCAGAGATTTGCGCTCGTATTGTTGCAAAGTTGTAACTTTGTAGCTTGTATTCGTGACTCGTAAACTTGTATTCGCAGAGATAAACTCTGATTTCACATGTCTGCATGAAAACAACAAACACAAATCTTGTTTATTGACTTAAATTTACAAATTTAGACTCTTACGCATACATTTTCTCTCACCCATATTATGTCCCTATATAGGAAAACTGCGCCTTTGGTTATCAGTTTGTGTCCTGCAAACAAACCTGAGGGATTTTCCGGGTTAGGCCCCGCCCCCTCTCCCGCAGCTGCTTCCGGATTTCAACTTTCCCGCTTTCTGGAAATTAAAGCGCAGAGGTGAGTGTTATTGTCGCGGTCCTGCGCCGTTTGTTCTTTTTCGTGTTTCTTGTGTGTCCTGCGTGCCTGTGACTCTGACCCTTAGTGTGTTCTAGTTGTGTTTCACTGCTCGTTGTCTTTGTTGGTCCGTCTGTGCGCACTGTTGTGTCCTCGGGTTCCATGTGTTGCATCAAGTCTGCGTTTGTGTTTCTTAGTTCGGTTAGTTTTAGTTCTTATTTCTGGTTTAAGTTTCGTTTTCATTCGTTTTAGTTTTCATATTTAATTTGTCAGGCGCAAGATTGAAAGTGCAAGTGTAACTATTGTGTAATAAGATCTTAAGTTATAGCATGAAAAAGAAATTGTATTCAGCAGGCAGCTGTTCACAGGACAGCAGCATTATGTGTTACACGTGTGTGATATTAAGGACACACATGACACCAACAGGGAGCAACACAAAGAAAAATCTAACAATAAACTCTTATCTCAGAATCTGTATTTCAAACATGGAAAAGTATGAATATAAATATTGAACTGAAGGATAAATTGTGCCCAGCTCAAATCCAGCTTTTTAAGATTGTGTGTTTGTATTTGTGTGTCACACAGCGGTGTGGACATCCCAGTACCACATTTATCAGTGAATCCTGCTGCTGTGTGTTCCTGTGTATTAACAGCCAGCAGGTATTTTTTCCCTGTAAACGGTCCATCATGGTTGTCACCTCGCTGCAAGGCCGTGATGCTGGTTCTGTTGGAGCTCGTTTAGTTAGTTAGTCACTAACTAGATTTCCGCTGTGGGTCTCAGGTACCAGCCGACCGCCGTTTATCCTTCTGCGAACGACGCTGGAGTCGTGTGCTGGTGTTTAATCTGCGGTGCCGGCAGAAGCAAAAACGCTGCCGCTTTAGCAACTCTGCCATTATTTTGCACACACACACACACACACACACACACTGACCACTTGGCCGACAAATGGTTCGGCTGGTCTGGAACAGGGCCGGGCCGTATCTTATACCGGGAACATAAATGACATCATGATTTGCTAATTTCATGTCATAAATACGTCACCACACCGCGCAGTGGATTTTGCTCACGTGGGTCCTGCAGTGTTGCCAACTTAGTGACTTTGTTGCTAGATTTAGCAGCTTTCCAGTAGACGCCTCGTTGAGCAGGTGGAGCCGTTGCTGTGATACGTCGGTGCAGGTGTTGGTGGATTTACTGAGCGAGCCAGAAACTTTCTGACTGAAGGAATTTTGTTCGTTCAGTCTGTTTACATGTTTGTTATTTGGCTGTACAGGAGTACACACAGGAGGAAGTACTTTGGTGAAGTCTACTTCACAGACTCAGAAGTGCCTTTGTGTTTATACCTTTTGGGAAGAAAAAATATATCGTATATATATCATATATCACCTGGTCTGGAACCAGTGAATGTGAGGGAAGCAGCAGAAGGCCGTGACTCTTTCACTGCATGGTGTGTGTTCACGGCTGTGAATCAGGTTGGGCTCTAAGGCTGAACTCGCTGCTTTGGGGGAGCGTGTTCTCCCACGTTTGTGTCCTTTAGCTTCCCTTCCCAGACGAGGACCCCCCCACACACACATCGGTGAAGGATCAGCTGGCAACACGCGGTGGAAACACGGGCTCGTTCTTTAGCGGTTAGCTGGTTCATTGGAACCAGCACGGGCACCTCGTCAGTCGTTTTAGTTAGTTTTGTAAGATCTCAATACAGTTTTAGTTAGTTATCATTTTTTCCTTTTAATTATTGTTTTTATTTATTTAATGAAAATGTTTTTTGAATTTCAGTTTTTATTATGTTTGTTGCGTTAACTATGTAACCTCGGACTCTTCCTGTTTAATTTCCTGTTCCGTGCGCTGCGTTCACGTCCCGGCCATTCATTCCACCTGGTTACCTCGTGTGTGTGTGTCTGTGTGTGTCTGTGTGTGTACATTGTTGGTGTCTTGTTCAGTAAGTGTTTCCTTTAGTTGTGTGATTCCCTGGTGAGTGTTTCCCCTTCTGTCTCCCAAGTTTGTTATTGCTGACTCTAGTCCAGCCTTGGTTGAGATTTGGATTTTGGATTTTGAGTTTTTGTATCTTGCACAAAGACTTTGGCATTAAAACTGCCCTTCAAGTTAAGTTTGTTGTCCCGCATCCTACATTTGGACCCAAACTTGCCGTCACAGCCTAACTTTAACAGCCTGCGGTTTGAGCACAAAGATTCTCACCTGATATGGTTTCTGGTTTTTATTTATGTGCTTCATTGGTGTGACGTGTCTCCAGATTTAAAATCGATGTTGCAGAAGATTTTGCAGGAGCTCAGTCATGAGTGGTTACACAACTGCACAACAGATGGTTGGATCGGTGTTAATTTTGACAGCAAATTTTGATTTTCATTTAGTCATAATTTTGTCATCTGAATGTTTTTTATTTTTAGTCGACTAATTAACATAAGAATAAATAATAAACCAAGTACAGTTGACTTCTGTCGACTAAAATATAAAGGGTGTAAAATGTAAACGCTTTTTCTTCAGTTCCCTAGAATATTTAAATTATATACACTTACACACAATAAATCATTCATTAATCAGTTATGAAATATTAATGTTTGAAAGACCAATACAAGCAGTACAACATGCTGCAGCTAAACTGCTAACACACTCTAGCAAGCGAGCGCACATTAGCCCGATTTCATTTTCTTTACAGTGGCTCCCAGTTGGTTTTAGAATTCATTTTGAAATGATCATATTTATATACAGAGCACCAAATGGACAAGCCCCAGAATATTAGCTACTCAGCTACTTGTTAGATCAGTTTTAGTTTCAGCCACTAAAAAAAAAAAGAGGCACCTGTAACTCGAAAGTTATTAACCCGAAATTTCGACTTACTAACACGAAATTTAGAAAAAATAACCCAAAGTTTTGAGTTAATGTTGAAATTTCAATTACTTATCTCAAATTTTGGTGTTAATAAATCTAAATTTTGACTAAGCGGTGCCGATCAGGAAGCTCCGTGATCCGTACATCATTTCCTTGTTAACCAGAAGCAGGAAGCTGAAGGTCTGTCCAACAGATCAACATCAAAACACGCAGCTGTTTTTTGCTATTTTGACCTTTGACAGTCAAAAACATGAGTGTGCGTGCGCTGGCGTCATCTGCTTCCGGGTAACAAGGAAATGACCCGTTTCTCAGAGCTTCCTGATTGGCAGCGCTAAGCTGAAATTTTGAGTTATTAACATGAAAATTTGAGATTCGTAACTCGAAATTTTGACTTATTAACTCGGAATTTAACTCAAAATTTCAAGTTATGGATGGCAATTTTTTTGTTTTGTTTTGTTTTTAGTGGCAGAAACAAGCTGCCATAGATCCGAGATCATTTTCCATTAAAGGATTAAACTGAGGTCCCTGATTGAAACTAGCTTCAACAATCTGCTCCCATCCCAGTCTCCCAACACAGATTTCCTCCTTTATGGAGGAGGGCCCCAAACCCACTCCAATCATCTACTGCCAGCACTCAACTCCAAATACCTGGCAGCTGGACTAGAGTGGAACCTTCACTCCCACATGGGTGTGGCCTGCATCACACAAAGTAACAAACAAAAACATGCAAAACTTGAAACAGGAAGTAATCCTGGCCCAGTATGTGTTAGGAGATCCTCTCGGTGATTCTGCTGTGCTACAGTCTGACTGAAACAACCTCTGTGAGGCGGAAGCTTGTCGTAATGGGCTGATGAGTCACTCGTTCCGCCTGAAGGTCGAGGTTCCAAGGATTTCCCATTAGCTCAGAGAACCGTGGTTATAAAAAAGTAACCTAATCAGTAACACATTATTTAATTAAGAAGAAAATCTTTAAAGTCCAACCAGTTGATGCAATATCTTACATTATAATATGTTGAAATGACCAAGTTTATGATAACCACATACTGTATGTTCTCTGGCTGTTACTGAGCTAACAGGTCACCAAACATAAAGACTGTGGTTCACCTTAAATCTAACCTTCGCTCATCATAACCGAACTGAAGCTTTCTGTTTAACTGCCGTCATCATTAGTGAATGATAAAATACTGTAATTAGTCATGGACACGCCTGCATCTTTCTTCCTCTGAGACAAATCCTCTTCTTCCTGCAGACAGGTACAGGTGTACATGAATGTGACCTCAGCTCTGACACTGTTTAGCAACATTTAAAACACTCTTAGGAGCCCCCTGCTGGTCACTTCAGCATCAGCACCTGTTGGTTTCCTGCGATCTGTTTAGAAAGAGAGGAAAGTTCTCATTGGCTCGTGAGGCGCTCCTGTTGCCGGGGGGTCTGGAAGAACGTCGGCAGGATGAGCCTTCAGGTTTTCACAGCTCAATGTGCAGATCAGTTTATGAATATCTCAAAAAAATGATTTTCGTGACTCGGGACCTTTAAACCTTCAATAAATATTAAAAGGTTTGAAGTAGAAGTGAAAACTGCTCAGATGCATATGAGACACAATGAGGAGGAAACTACAGCCGGTGTGGACTCATCTCTAACAGCAGGTGTGTTTTCAGATGTCAGCGACTTCAGAGGAAGCGTGGAGAACATCTCTGACTCAAATCCTCGAGGACCTGGATGATCCGCAGTACACCAAGATGCTGTTTTTGCTATCGAAAATCCCTAAATGTGTAAAGTCCAAGCCCAGAGAAGAGATGCCCCAAGCAATCATTGAGCACTACGGAGTGGAAAAATCTATTCGTATTATCAAAAAAATAATGGTTCAGATCCCACGGAACGACAATGCGGTCAAGGACCGGCTCCGCCCCTTTGTGGTCAAACTGAAGACCAAACAAGAAAAAACAGGTGAGTCTGAGTGAGATGATGGTGTGTTTTTATGGTCAGTGTAATAATAATAATAATAATAATAAAGAGGTTTAATATTTAGTAACCGTTGTATGTATTAAAATGAGAATCTGAGACTTTATATATTCAGTCCTACTAACTCGGAGAGAGCGCCGTACAGCAAACAATATTTAACCCCAAACGTCTTCATTCTTTATAAAAGTGCTGCATGCAGAGCAATAATTAGATTCAACTAATCTAATGCTGGCTGAGTGTTCAGTGCAGGACTCATAAACACTTTTAAAAATGTCACTTTCAGGGAAGAAGAGGAAACCCAGTGAAGCTGTTCTGAAGTCAGCGGACAGAAAGGATGAAGCTGGTAGGTAAACACAGCTCTCCAGCCTGCTCCTCCTCCTCCACCTGGGTCTGAGGCCTGATGCTGAACCCCCCCCGACCACTGGGGGTGCGACCTCTGGTCCCCCTTTTTAAACGAGGTATCCGAGGTCGATAGGAAGCGGTTGGCTGGTGGCTTGTTGGCTGTACGGGCCCACAGGAGAGCGCATCTCTGAGGCTTGTTTGGGCTGAGCCTCGGACCCGGTTCCAAAGGACTTGATTACATTAAATGAAAACAGCAGAAATGAATTTGAGCATTTTTCCCTTCAAACCAAAGTAACACACTTTCTTTTTTTTTTAAGGTGAGCAGAAAAGCTGTGAGCCTGACGAGGTCACAGTGACACAAACAGCAGCAGCTCTGAGCTCTTCGGGTGTGACGCTGACGGAGGTGATGATGATGCAAACATGGAGACACTATTAAAGAAAACAGACCCATAGACCAAGGGAGCAGAAACTGATAAACTGATAACATTTATTAATAACACAAGGAAGCTGAATCCACGCTAACAGATTATTAAAACATTCATGCAGTATTTAACTCAGGATTGTTTAATTACTGTAAACGAGCTTCTGTTTTGCTGCTTTAATTTCAGACTGAGCCTGCAGGACCAGAAAAGCCCAAAAAGAGGACGGAGAGCAGAAATCGATCCTTGACCTCAACCAGAGCCAAGAAAACCTCCAAGGTAGCTGCAGAGTAACCGGGATCGGTACACTGAGGGAAGCTGAGTGTTTGTGATGCCTCAGGTACTGATGAAGGCTCTGAGGATGCAGTCCGTGCTTTTAAAAGATTAATTTGGTGCATTAATCTGAGTATTTACTGTTGAATGATATGAATGCAGGTGGGTTGGTCCAACCTGTGGTTGGGGCCCCTGTAAAGGGTCAACAGATGAATGTGAGGCATCATCACAGGATTAAAACGAGGAGAATCACTTTTCATTTCTCCGCACTGAGACACAATATGGAGCTACATGCCGGGATGGTTCAGTCTTTAACGCTGTGGTTTTAGTGGTTTTACTTAGAGCAGGGGTGTCAACCTCCAGGCCTTGTGCCCCCCTGCCCTGCAGGTTTTAGATGTGTCCCTGATCCAACACACCTGAATCAAACCTCGACCCGAGCCTTGGAGTTGAGTGCACCTCAAACTGAGAACTTCATGATGTTGTTCATCAATAAGGTTGCTAGCATTACTTCCCCCTCCTATGACCCCTCTATCCCTGTCACATGTCCGGCTGTTTTTGACCAATTCAAGCCTGTCAGTCTGTCGTCTCTGAGGGAAATCATTGGTCATATGAAGCCTGCTGGGTCTCCAAATGACCCCTTGACACCTCGTCTTTTCAAGGAGGTTTTTCCCACTTTGGTACCTTATGTGCTCAGTGTTATCAATGGGAGCTTAGCAAAGGGTTTAGTCCCTGCTTGTCTTAAGAATGCAGTGGTAACCCACTCATTAAAAAAGCTGGCCTAGACTCCTCTCAACTTTCCAATTTCAGGCCAATTTCTAAACTCCCTTTTATTTAAAATTTTTTTAGAGAAGATTGTTTACTGCTCGCTCAGTTTGTTTTTAGATAAGCATGGCACCCTGGAGGAGTTCCAGTCTGGTTTTAAATCCCGCCACAGTACTGAGTCTACACTGTTGCGGGTTTTTAATGACATTCTTTTAGCCACAGATGTTGGTCACTGAGTTACTTTGGTCCTGTTGGACCTAAAGCGGCTTTCGATACTGTGGACCACCAGATTCTCCTGTATCAACTGGAAAATTGAGCGGGCATTAAGGGTATGGCTTGAGATTGGTTTAGATCCTATTGGTCAGAGAGAAGTTTTTGTGTTCGTATTGGGGCTGCTGAGTCTTGTGCAGCACCCCTTACATGTGGGGTGCCCCAAGGCTCTATTCTTGGTCTTCTCCTCTTCACTCTCTACCTACTTTCTATGGGATCAATTTCCAGAGGACATGACATCACATTCCACCTTTATGCTGATGACTGCCAAATTCATGATTGCGAAATTGATGAAGCAGCAAAATGTATATTCTGCTAACCATCTCCTCGGGTGCATTGGAGAGATCAAGGCATGGCTGTCCACTATCTTTTTGCACCTAAATGGTAAAAAGACCGAGGTCTTGTTGCTTGGACCCAGTGATACTTCTGAAATGACTGTTGACCTGGATTTTTTAACTCAACATCTGACTATAACAGTGACAAAGGTGTAAAGCTGGACAGTGAACTTAAACTTGATGTGCAAATTAAGTCAGTGATCAAGTCCAGCTTTTATCAGCTAAGAACACTGACCAAAGTGAAACATCACTTTGAGATTTTAATCCACGCTTTTATCACGACTCGCTTAGACTACTGCAGTGCACTTTATGTTGGGCTGTTTCAGATGGTACAAAAATGCTGCTGCACGACTTTTAGCTGGGGTCAAAAAATGTGAGCACATTTCTCCGATCTTGGCCTCACTTCACTGGCTTCCAGTTTGTTTTAGGATTGATTTTAAAATCCTTTTATTTTGTTTTTTAAATGTCTTCACGACCTCGCCCCGTCAGATCTGTCCAATCTGCTCTACATGTACGTGCACTCAGGTCAGCTGACCCGGCACTGCTGGCTATCCCAAAGACAAAGAGGAAGTTCAGAGGTCATTGCACTTTTTCCCAAAAACTGTGGAACGATCTTCCCGTACACATTAAGCAGGCTTTTAAATCCTCTCTTAAAACATATTTCTTCTCTTTGGCTTTAAACTCAGTTTGAGATGTTGTTTTTTTTTTTATTTTCTTAGCTGTGGTTTTATTTCTTTATTTATTAATTGTCTCCTTGTCTTATGTGTGTGTTTTTGCTTGTTTGTTGTATACAGCACTTTGGTGCTTTATAAATAAAGTTGAGTTGAGAATGTACAATCTTCATGTAAAATAAAATAACCAATAATCACAGCTGTGTGAGTACGATATCTGTGTGTGTGTGTGTGTCAGGTATCAACGATATCAGAGAAAACGTGGAAAAAGGCTCTGAGCGCCATCCTCGGGAAGCTGAAGGACCAACAGTACGAGAAGATGCTCACGCTTCTGAAAATGCCCAAACAGAAGAAGACGGCCAAGTTCAAAGAACAGCTGCCCCAAAAAATCATTGAGCGGTACGGAGTGGAGACTTCCATCCAGAAAATCAACATAGCATTGATTCGGGTGCCGCGGAGGGACGAGGCGGTGCAGAGGCACCTGCGCCCCTTTGTGGACAAACTGAAGAACAGGAAGAGGAACGGTGAGCTCAGACTGATGTGTTGGTCTGAATGTGAACAGAAGCTTCTGATGAGGTTTTACAGTTTAATGTGCAGCATTTAGTCAGCTGTTAAAACCTGTTTATTACAGACAATAACACCAGTGTAAAAATTATAATCCTGAAGCTACTTTGACAAAGTGGCAACTGAACAAATATCAAAGTAGCAAAAATCAATCAAACAGAATCCAGAGAAACTGTTTGAAGTCCGATCCTAAAAAGAGTCAGGGTTTGGGTTAGGGTTATCCGGACTGTGTTTTTAGAGGGAGGCATTCCCAACCCAGCTTAGCTCAGGAGGAACGTACTCGGAGCTGAGTGAACAAACTCCGATCAGCCGTTCAGAAACTCAGAGTTTAAAGTCCGAGTTTGTTGATCCTGCTTCCTGGAGCAGAGTCCAGGTCTCAACACTGTTTCTTCTTTTAAAGGGAAACGGAAAAGCTGCCAGCCTGACCAGGTAAGAGGGAAACTCAGGGGACCAGACAGGCTTTTATTTGGCTTTTGGATCCAGGAGAAACCGTCCCAGATCAGGATACGGAGCAGATTACATGACATTGATTTTGCATCATAGTTTACGTCCATCACTGGACGGATAGACTCATTTTGTGCTGCTGGTTTCCTCAGACTGCTGCTGCCGGTACTGCGAAGCCTACAAAGAAGAAGGCAGAGAGCAGAGATCCCTGCCTGCAGCCGACCGCAGAAACTCCCAGAGCAGCGGATGTTTCCAGGCTGCAGGATGTAAATATGTTTGAGCTGTTCAGAGGGAACAGATGGAGACAGGAAACCAACTGAGGGAAGGTCTCACATTCAGAGACCTGATTAGTAAAGCAGAGATAAATGTTGTTCTTTATTAACTGTATTTGTTCCTCAGTTTGTCAGCATGACAGCAGACCTGGATTAACAGATTTCGGGGGGGGGGTACAGATTAGTCCTTCACTGACTGCTGCTGTTTTTCAGTCTGATCCTTCAGAACCAGCGGAGCCCAAACAGGAGGAGCCGGAAAACCTGGATTCACCCCCCAATTTAAATGGAGCCACCAAAACTCCCAAAGTACCTGCTGACGCGCCGAACACGACACCACCTACAGCACAGTCAACCTGCAACAAACGCACTGATCACATGACTGATTGTGCTGGATTTCTAACCTCTGACTCTTTCTGGGTGTCTTGGTGCAGGGTCAGAGGGCAGCGGTCCGAACGGGCAGGATTAAAATCAAAGCAGTCACAGCCACCAAGAAAACCAACACTCACCTGGTGGTGACGGAGAAAATGCAGCTGAAGGAGCTTTTCGTGAGGACGCGTCTGCTGGCCGAGGCGCTCGGCTGCAAAATGGACGAAGGCGTTGAAGCCAGAATCCGGGATGCACTGCCGGTCGCAGCCGCAGCAAAGATACGAGGAAAGAAGATCATAGAGATCAAAAAGTTATGAAAATGAACTTTTTAGTTATTTAATTTCTACAGACGTGTTGTTTGAGGTTTGTTGGGTCAGAAAACTGGCCGTGCTGCTGGTACTCATGGTACTGCTGGTACTCATGGTACTGCTGGTACTCATGGTACTCGGTACTTACCAACAGCTGTTGGATCAGAGGTGCTTTTAGACTCGACCGTTTCCGTGTCTGCTCTGCAAAGACGATCGTTTTAGCCTCGAGGACCAAACACTGCAGAGCTGACTGGAGGCTCAGCTGCACTCTGCTTTTTATTTTTTATATTTTTTAGTTCACGTTATTATTAGTAGTAGTATTGTGATATTTGTTAGGATATCAGATTTATGAACTGCATTAATTTAAAGTCCTGACAGAATCAAAATCGATCTCGTCCCAAAGTGACGAGATTTTAAAATCGATGTTTAAAAAGGTTCAAATCTGTACTTTTAGTATCTTTACTTCTAATTTAATATGTTATGTTTTTATTTATGTATCTTTTAATAATTCAGTGTATTTTTTATTTGTTGACTTTGACTGTTATATATTACAACTATTAGTTACTTTAAGTATGTTTAAATCGTGTAACTTTGGGGCATTTTAGCTGATATAAAAATGTGTCATGTTGGTGTCCATGAAGTATCCTCTGTACTCTGATATCACAGCAGGTTTCTCTCTCGGCCGCTTCGAGGCTTTTATTTTGACAGACTTCCAGTTGATTAGAGAACGTCGTACAAAGACTGAAGTTGGAATGTTGGTTCCAGGCTGATAATCCGTGTCTGACGCTCCAGCATCATAAACTGGAGTTTTATTAAAACTGTGATTATTGTGGATTTTAGTTTGTCATGTTATCATTTAACTCGCGGTTTCTGTTCTTGGTGTTTTGATTGTAATTATTTTTCTTTCTGGTGCTTTATTTGGTTTTTAATTAAAATTCACAGTAAAGTAAAGTGAGTTGCTGCCATCACTGTGACATCAATGTGACATCACTGCCCTGCAGGAGCAGGAGAATGGTCTTTATTAAAATCATGCATATTTAAAATATGAGCATAGAAGTCCCTCCATAACAGGACGTCTCATTGTGTTGATGCCTGCTGCCTTCCCGCCTCGCTCCTTTTATCTCTGCTCACATCATCATGATGGATGAACTAACATATGAGGAAGAACAAAAGAGAACAATCTCAGATGTGCTGCTTGGAAGTCTGGAGGCAGGAACGCTCTAGAACATTATGGAAGGTGCTACCTGCCTGCAGCTTGCTACCAGGCAAGGCAGGTAACTGCTTGGTTACCAGCAATCTTCAAAGTTTGCAATGACAGTAGGACACACCTGTCCTCCCTAAGTGGGCCCCACCTGACTCCACCCACTCTCATCAGTGACTGTTTGATTTGGTTAAAACAAATTTAAACACCTGAACTGAAGTCAAATAAAGAGGAAGTTTGTCTGAGAGTGAAAACAGAAAGAAGAAAATAAAGGAGAGACGAAAAGCCAGCGGTGAGTGAAACAAATCAAACTGAATGCTGCTACTCTAGCTTTAACTGTGGGGGGGGGCTTCACACTTTATTGCTGGATATTGTTAGAAAATAAATCTATCAGGTCTATCAGAGGTCAGAACTGTTTTCTTTGTTAAACTACATTTATTCATGGCTGCAGTCAGTCAACTGTAACTGACCATCAACTCGATGCACATCTCAAATGTTTCCTGGATGATGTTCAACTTTCAACTATAGAAAGTCTGAAACTTAATAAAAAATACATTCTCAACTGAGGTTAATAAGAACAAGGACGGGTAAACGGACACACCCTGGGAGTGGCAGGAATGTATCGTATTTCTCATTGATGAACACCGGCTGTGTGCAGGAGAACTGTCACCAGTTTCAGTTTCGATCTGGATCACCACGGCGTGATACCTTCTAAAAACAGAATAATAATTAGAAGAAGATGATTGGAAGGTTAAAGTTGTTAATTTAAGAGGGAAAAACTGAAAAATGTAGAAACTCAGCTAAAAATTGTGTATTTTGAGCTCCTCACCACATCTCTAAGGAGGAGCCCAGCTACTGGAGATTGGGCTGCCAGGACCTCTGACTCAGATTGTCACACAGGCCACAAACACCAAACCCCTACAACCCCTGTTACAAGTGAATTTGCCTGATGCATGGCTAATGCATTATGTGGGATATATAATGGCAAAGCTTGATCTAAAAATACCCGTTTAATCACTGATGTCAGTAAAATAAAAGGTACAATATTTCTCTGTTTCAGATGTCGATGATTTCAGCAAACGAGTGGAAAACAGCTCTGACTGCCATCCTCAATGAGCTAAACACCTCACAGTACGACAAAATGTTGGTACTTTTGCAAATCCCCAAACAGAGGAAGACTGCCAAGTTCAGAGAACAGTTGCCCCAAAAAATCATTGAGCACCACGGACTGGAAGCCTCTATCCGGAAAATTAAAGATGCAATGGATAAGATACCAAGGAGGGATGATAAAGTCCAGAACAAGCTGCTCCCCTTTGTTGAACAACTGAAAGACGAACAGAAAACTAAGGGTGAGTTCACAGAGCTAAATATTCTTTCTGCCAGGCTTCTAGAAATAGTCTCTGAGTGTGGAAAGTGAATATAAGCATTAATGGTCTCCTAGACCTCAGTGTAGCATTGTGTACCTTTGATCACAACATTTTCCAGTGTAAGTGTAGACCACATCATTGGTATTAAAGAAAATATGATTCAACCAATGCAGTGTATCTACCTAATAGATTCTAATCTGTCTCCCGAATCCAAACTGGGAGCTGGTTCCACAGAAGAGGGGCCTGAAAGCTGAAGGCTCTGCCTCCCATTCTACTCTGAAGTATCCTAGGAACCACAAGTAATCCAGCAGTCTGAGAGCGAAGTGCTCTATTGGGGTGATACGGTACTATGAGGTCTTTAAGATAAGATGGGGCCTGATTATTCAAAGCCTTGTATGTGAGGAGAAGGATTTTAAATTCTATTCTAGATTTAACAGGGAGCCAATGAAGTGAAGCCAATATGGGAGAGATATG
>VUQJ01042329.1:9476-19719 GCA_015108635.1 Andinoacara biseriatus | reverse complement strand
TGTGCTAGGACCAATTTTATTTACATTATACATGCTTCCCTTAGGCAGTATTATCAGAAAGCATTGCATCAATTTTCACTGTTAGATGGTACTCAGCTTTATCTATTGATGAAGCCAAATGACACACATCAATTAGTTAAACTACAGGAATGTCTTAAAGATATAAAGGCCTGTATGGCCTCTAACCACAAGGGCCACAACTCCCAACATACATATAGGCCAGTCAAATGCACAGTCCCATATACCAAGCCAGCTTTATTTATATAGCACTTTCAAAACAGTGGGTGCTGACCAAAGTGTTTAATGTTAAAAACACAATAAAATACAAAAACAATAAAAAAAATTAAACATCAAAAGTTAGCAGCACGGTGGTGCGGTGGTTTGCACTGCTGCCCCACAGTTAGAATACCATCTGGACAGCCTGGGTTCAATTCCACCGTGGCCTGAGTCTCTCTCTGTGGAGTTTGCGTGGGTTTTCCCCGGGTACTCTGGTTTTCTCCCGCAGTCCAAAGAGAGAGAGGCCCGGGCAAAGGTGGAATCGAACCCAGGCCTTCCAGAATGTATTTGAACTGTGAGGCAGCAGTGCTAATTGTGTTTTTTTTTAAAATTCGTAATACCATGAAGCCACAATAAGTGAACTGTGACATATCGAGGGAAGACTGTATATATAACATAACATTAAGGTGCTGTATATTGTAAATTTATATTCATACTGTATTAAATTCTGAATCCAATTTAATCTGTTTTTCAGAGCAGAAATGGAGAGAGGATTATCTAGAAAACATATAATTGAAGGTAAGATTGTTAACCTGTGGATATGCATATTTTTACTAATATTTTTAAGGTCATGAAGAAATTTTCTTGTTTTTCTGTTTTGTTTATTTTAAACAAAGAATTAATGTAAAAAGCTGTTTGAAAACATTTTCTAAAGGATTTTCTAAGGATGTAAAATTAACAAATTTGGATTTGTTAAGTGTCTTTAGCACCAGCCTTTGTGGGTTTGATTATAATTTAAAAAATATCTGAATGTCTTTTTGAATAAACTCATCTGTTTCATAATTTCAGGCAGACAGTCTGAACTTCATTTGTATATTTTTTTAAATTTATTTAAAATCCTTTGTTGTAGCATGTCAAAACATGTCTGGATCTTATTAGTGTAGACTTAAAATGACATCTGATGACTGGAAACAAAAAGCAATGTCTGGCATGAGATAGGAATCAGATGGACTAAAACATAATATCCCAAAGCTGTTCCATTGGATTTCAGTCAGGCGAGCACAGGGGCCAGTTAATCCTTTGATTCACCAGGGTTAGGGTTACTCTTGCCACATGAGGCCAGGCACTGTTGTGCACCAGGAGGAACCCAGGACTGTTCAGCATGCTGAACAATGTTACAGGCAGCGGCTTCTCCAGACCCTTTCACATCTGTCACATGTGCTCAGGTTGAAACTGCTCCCATTTGTGAAAAGCACAGGGCACCGGTGGTTGTCCTGCCAATTCTGGTATTCTATGACAAATGACCCTGTCCAGCTCTCCTAGAGTACCTGCCTGTCTCCTGGAATCTCCTCCATGCTCCGAGACTGTGCTGGGAGACACAGCAAACCTTCTGGCAATGGCACGTATTGCTGTGCCAACCTGGAGGAGTTGAACTACCTGTGCAGCCTCTGTAGGGTCCAGGTATTGCCTTGTGCTATCAGTAGTGACCCTGACCCTAGACAAATGTAAAACCAGTGAAAAACAATCAGAAACAATGAGGAGAGAAAATGTGACTGTCCTTCACTTGTAAAAACATTCCTCTTTGGGGGGGGTGCCTCATTGTTGCCCCTCTCGTGCACCTGTTGGTAATTACATGATATAAAGTTGTACAACAACAAGCCAAAATTATATAACATTCATTTGTTTTACCTGCATTCTGTTAGCTGCTTTTTGGCTTTTGATTGTTTTTTGTCTATTCTATTCTATTCTATAACTTGTGCTCTAAATTTAAACATAATATTTTCATTCTGATTTTCAATGTCCCTTTTAGCTGTGAAGCTGCATGTTAAAATGCTGTAGGTATATGTATGGATAGTTATCCAGATTAAATTATCCAAATTAAATTAAATATGAGGTATCTTTATAAAACAGGTCTGAGAGCATCACTCAACAGACTTCAGCTGGAGTATGTCGATGTCATTTTTGCAAATCGGCCAGATCCTAATACACCTATAGAAGGTACGTGTATAGTCCCACCCACTAATTTTTTCTTTGGCTGTCTGCTTGCCTGTGCACCATTTTTGCTGATCTTATTGTAGATTCTTCTTTAAAAAAGAATGTTCTGGAGCCCTGTATCTTGCCAGCTGACAAAATCATGCAGAAAGGTATTCTTTGAAGAATCTGTAACTCTTCTGGGTCAAAGTCTAGACCTTCAAGCATTAATTCAAAATTGTTTAAATTGTAACTTATATGATTATGAGACAACAGTTTATAAGTAATGAATTCAGAAGTCTGGTTATTCCATAGTTCACAAACCCTTTCTTCCAAATGGATGTTTTAAAACATATTTAGAAGAAGCCTTTATTGTCCTGCAAAGGGGAAATTCAGGTGTAACAGCAGTCACAGATATAAAAATTCACATTGTTGAAAAACAGTATATTAAAAAAAAAAGATTAACAATAACACTAATTGTTGGATAAATTCAGAAACTTATAAAAAACTGGAAACCACACAATCAATCTCCAGTCCAGATCATTTAATTCGACAAAAGTAAAAACGACTTACTTCCTTACAGAATCTGCTGGGTTTTTGGGATATAATAAAAAAATGATATGGCTATCTTGATGGTTCCTGTTATGACAACTATAGTATAAACAGGATGTATTAAATACAGAGGTGGGAAGTAATGAAATCCAAATACTACAGGTATTCAATTCAATTTAATTTATTTAATGCCAAATCACAATAAATAGTTACCTTAAGGTGCTGTGTAAGGTAAAGACCCTACAATAATTACACAGAAATCCCAACAAACGCCCCCTATGAGCAAGCATTTGGCAAAAGGGTGAATGGAAACCTCCAGCAGAACCAGGCTCAGGGATGGGCAGTCATCAGGTTTCGTAACAGTACTTATCCACAAGCTGTCCTTCCTCTCAAGAGCCTGGAAGCATTTTAATGCAAGTCCTAATAACATGCTGTTAATTGTTGTTGTTAGGTGTGTTGTTCTTATGACTTTTTATATGATATTTTATTGTTTTACTTCATATTTATTGATTCATTTAATTGTAATATATTGTGTGTATGTTTAACCGAAACAACTTCCTATCGACTTGTTGAGACAGCAAAAAATTATTGAATCTTGAATGTTTTCCTGTATGTTATCCTCATGTTTGTGTGCAGGAGAAAGGCAGGAAGTTCTTGCTAGCAAAAACAAACACACACACACACACACACACAAAAAAATCATGAAATCTTGTTCCCTATTGGTGGAAAAGTGGAGCACAACAACCAATCACAAAATGATATTTCAACATGTGGGATTTGGTTGCTGAAGCACAGGTGAAAGACTGATGATGTGTTGCCTTGTCTTGGGTTTGTGTGGTATCTTATTGTGACACCTGATTTTTCTGTAGTTGTACAATTGTATTTTAGTTGTATTTCAATGTACTATATAACTTTTTTATTTCATAAATTTGTTCCTATATTTGTGTATATATGTGCATATATCTGAGATATCTTAACAATATAAAATACTAACATTTACATTAATCACGTTTTGCAGAAACAGTCAAATTATTTCCAAACGTTCACAGGACATCCAGAGAACATCAGAGGTGTGCACTGTGTCTTATCAAAACAAAAAATGAAAATTTGTTCAAAAATTGTTAACAATACTGCAGATGTAAAAGATATAACAACTGATGAAATAAAATCACAGCAAAAATAATTTCCACAATGGATCAACATTATTCGAAATACAAAATACTCCCCGGTAGCAAGCAAAGATTCAGAAGATGCCCACTGAACGTTCACTGAACGTCATTTGCTGAACATTGAACATTAGGCTTTCACGGACCGTTCACTGAACGTCTTCTGAACTTTCGCTTGCTAGCTGGGAGTATTTGTCTGAGAAACAGCCTCGGACACTACGTTCCTCAGCCATGGGTGTGCTCTTTGTCCCTCGCACCAACCTCCATGCTATTGAGGACAGAGCCTTCAGTGTGGCAGCTCCTACTCTCTGGAATGCTCTCCCTTCTCAGATTTGCAATACCCCATCACTGGACAGTTTTCAGACTCATTGCATCCACCTGCAGGTTTTCTGAATCAACATGGAAGCAGAAAAGAAATCACTCGAGAAATCCCACACTTGTGGCGGAAAAAATTAGTTGAGCTCTGAAACCAAATTGATTTTGTGATATTTATTGAAAGGAACCTTTGCAAAGGGCTCAATACAGCACAAACAGTCTTTACACCAGCACTGGCCAAAGAACAAAATAACAGCTTTATACTCATTGTGTGGATACAATCTTGTTCTGTCAGCTGTGGGAAGTTCCAGTTCCCACCACCATGTATCAGTGTGATAATAACCTGCATTATGAACCTTGACACAGCTTACATTTTAGTTATTTTTTCATCTTCACACACTCAGTCTTTGTACAAGAAAAGTACAATTACATACCCAAGAGGTAAACAAAGGTTATTATAGATCACAGAAGTAGCGAAACAACTCTTTAGTAGCAGGGAAGTTTGTACAACCATTCTAAATTCTAAATTCCCGGGAGAAGGTATTCAGCACGTCCCTCAGGGGTCCTCTGAGGGGTGCTTTGGGTGTACAGAATATTGGGGTCAAGTTGCGTGTTATACGGTCCTCATATAACCATTGCCAGTACTTGGCCAACATTGCCAGTAATAAATCAGACTTGTTCTTGGTGTTGCACAGATTCTGTTCATAATTTGTGTGGACAGAAATTCTAGGCAGAATTTCTTTGACCTTTGACTGATTAAGTCAATCACTAATGCTGATGTGCTTTTAATTGCCCCTCTGGGATAAATAAAGGTTTATGAAATGAATTAAATATCTTGTTGGGGAGTAGGTGGGTTGGGGAAATTTGAAAAATGATGTTGCTCCACCTAGGTTCTTCCAGTAAAGTAAGCCATGTGGCATATACTGAGACTGCTGTGGTTCAAGAGGTAGAGTCAATTGTCCACCAGTTGGAAAAGTCACTGGCTCTATTCCCCAGCTTCTTCAATTTACATTTCAGTGTCCTTGGGCAAGATAGTGAACATGAAATCACCACCAATGTAATCTCCTGTTTGATAGGAAATGCTGCATGCGTAAGCACGCTAGCATTCTATGTTAATGGGTCAAGGTGGCTTGGCGTGTTAAAGTGTGTGGAGTGATTAATGTTGGTCCATTTACTAACCTTGGGCATAAATAAATAACAGTATAGTATTTATCTAGACTTTGTCTTTTTCACATTACCTAAACTTGTTTGCTCTGTTTCCTTCATACAGTTGTTTTAGACTTCGTTTTTGTAATGTTGTAAATTTTTGTTGTGATAGAGACGGTAAGGGCAATGACGTATGTGATTAACCAGGGGATGGCCATGTACTGGGGTACATCACGATGGACCTCCATGGAGATCATGGTGAGTTTTAAACTTGTAAATGTAAATCTATTCTGTAAAGCTGGTTCCAGGATGCAGACGGAGTAAGCAGACGTGTGTGCGATGTGCTCCAGCCTAAACTCAATTATTCCATATCCAAAACTCGTTTTTCATGTAAAGAGAGATTTACGACACAACAAGAGGGAAAATAGAATTTCAAGAAACAAACAAAATGCCAAAATATCAGGAGAGAAACAGCTCGACTTTGAAAGCTGGCCAGGTGGCTTCACAAGCTAACGCTAACTCATCCAAACCACCAAAGCTATCTGGGGCTGACGTAACATCAAGCGACCTTTTGGAAGCCATAAAGGCACTCAAGTCCAATCTCAAAGGGGCTAATGACCAACTTAGAAAGACTATGGACTCTATACGAGCAGCAAGCTAGACATCCTCACTGAGGAAGTACAGGGGCTGAAGGATCAAATGGGGAGATGGAGGTTTACTTGTGGAGTACTGGGCTGCTGAAGTTTCTGAAGTCCTGACAACAGCCGTGCAGCAGGAGAAGAAGACGCAGCAGAAACTCTCAGGCCTGGAATCCAGATCTAAGTGGAATAATATCCACATCTTTTGAGTGGCTGAAGGCAAATAAGGTAGCTCTGTAATAAACCTTGTGTCCAGGGGGCCCACCTCTCCCTCACCCACAAACCAAGACCTGAGGCCCCTCAGCAGCCCCTTATTATCAACTTTCAGGACTTTACAAAAAAGGAGCTGGTGCTAAGGGAGGCCTGGAAGAAAGGAAAATACAGCTGTTTTTTTTTTGTTTGCCTTTTTTATTACCATTTACCAAAGAGTTCAAAATAGAAAATAAAGATCTGTTTTGATATTTGCAGATAAGACACAGATATGACACTCAGGCAAAATCGCACATTTTTTTTATAGGCTAGTGGAAATGATGCTGAACTCAATTAAACAGATGTCCTCCAAGACTGATTCTAAACTCTATACAGTGGGTACAGAAAGTATTCAGACCGCTTTAAATTTTTCACTCTTTATTTCATTGCAGCCATTTGCTAAAATCAAAAAAGTTCATTTTATTTCTCATTAATGTACACTCAGCACCCCACCTTGACAGAGAAACAGAAATGTAGAAATCTTTGCAAATTTATTAAAAAAGAAAAACTGAAATATCACATGGTCATAAGTATTCAGACCCTTTGCTGTGACACTCATATTTAACTCACATGCTGTCCATTTCTTCTGATCCTTGAGCTGGTTTTACTCCTTCATTGGAGTTCAGCAGTGCTTAATTAAACTGATCGGACTTGATTAGAAAAGGCACAAACCTGTCTATATAAGAGCTCATGGCTCACAGTGCATCTCAGAGCAAATGAGAATCATGTGGTCGAAGGAACTGCCCAAGGAGCTCAGAGACAGAATTGTGGCAAGGAATCTCTGCAGCACTCAAGGTTCCTAAGAGCACAGTGGCCTCCATTATCCTTAAATGTAAGAAGTTTGGGATGAACAGAACTCTTCCTAGACCTGGCCATCCAGCCAAAGTGAGCAACTGTGGGAGAAGAGACTTGGTGAGAGTGGTAAAGACGAAGCCAAAGATCACTCTGGCTGAGCCCCAAAGATGCAGTAGGGAGATGGGAGAAAAGTTCCACAAAGTCAACTATCACTGCAGCCTCCCCCAGTCGGGCCTTTATGGCAGGGTAATACACGGAAACCTCTCCTTAGTGCAAGACATATGAAAGCCCGCATAGAGTTTGCAAAAAAACACATGAAGGACTCCCAGACTATGAGAAATACAGTACGATTCTTTGGTCTGATGAGACAAAGATTGAATGTTTTTGGTGTTAATTCTAAGAGGTATATGTGGAGAAACCCAGGCACTGCTCATCACCAGCTTTGCTGGAGAGAATGTAGTCAAATAAATCAAATCAAATAAATATTTTGGTCGTGAGGAATTACAACTATTTTGTTCGGATGTGGTTGGGATAATAGATGGCATCCTCCAGTATAAAGTTCCAAGAGACCCACAGATTTTATACCATGGTCTGATTCCAGAAGGTATGATTGAAAAAGAGGACATCTATATCTTTAAAATAATGATGGTGGCTGTGAAGAAAGTTATTACAAAGAACTGGTTGAAAAAAGTCACCAGAAGTAAAACAATGGATGAAAATTTTGGAAGAAATTTATAAAATAGAGAAACTGACATTCCTGCTGCGAATCTAAATTAATGCTGCTGAATGGAGCCTGTGGAAACGGACGGTATGCAATAACCCCAACATGATGGACATATACATCTGAGAACTCTCACCCTTTGGTTGTACTTTTGATTATGTTCTACCCATGTTCCGTTTTCTTGTCAAAAAAAGAAGAAAAGTCTTAAATAAAGAGTATTAAAAAATCTATTCTGTAAAGCTAATCATATGCTAATTACCTAGATAAAGGCTGATCTGCGCCTGAGTTGTTGCAGAGTTGTAGCTGGTGTCAATCCAAATTAAAAGTGGTCTAAAAAGTTGCTAGTGTTGATGTTTTCTGTGGCTCCTTTTATTTTATATATACTATAATTTTCTGACATCTGTGCCTTTATCTTCTTTGTGACTTTCCTATTTCTAAATTCTGTCTTACAGTACATCACTGGTCACAGATGAGGTCAGCCTAAGGAGGCTGATGATGGTAACAGGGGTGAAACTCCATGTACATTGATTTTATGCAAATGAACTCAAATTGTGCACGGCACTCACTAGTGTCAAGAACAGTACATGCACTAATTTTTATATGAATCAAATGAAATGTTGGTAATATCAAGAAAGATGCAGCCTATAGATACATATGCTACACAGATTTGCCACGTGTTACCGGTAACAATTACCTAAAATCAAAAATGAATTTCAGCTTCAAAAAGTCAAGAATAAAGCCATTTGTTCAGTCAGAAATCAAGTTTTTAGTAATGCCTGAAGATTAGATTCTTTTTTTGATTGTCTTGGTCCTTAACCAGTTCCTATTTCTAAAGATACATACACATTGGAAGCACTTCGGTTGTCGTGCATTGAAGCTAATGGGTGGTTGCTTGTGGACAGTCTAGGGTCCAGTAGCCTAGGTAACCCTCTAATTAATTTCTTATCAGGTCATATGTCAATCACAGGTATTCTTCACTCTTACTGGTAGCCACTTCAGTTGCTTGCCTGAAAGTTTAGAAAAGTTTACCTCATGTCCTGTCTATTTCCTGTTTGCAATGGTTATTTTGCCTGTAATCACCTGAAGTCACAGAATGTCATTTTCTATGGTCTATGGTCACCATGTACTGTAGCTGTGATGTGTGGTCGTAGCTTAATTCTCTAAAAAAATAATATTTGTCACAAATTATGTCTTGTTGATGATGGCAAGCAACAGGAATTAACTATGCCCATTTTGTTTGTCTTTCATTACCTAGTAATAGTGAAAATACCTTCCAAAATGAGAGCCCCTCCTCATTTAAACCTCAAAGATGACACGGCACTTATTCAGTTGCCCAGCAATGCACCACGTTTCTAAATGTCTGAGATGAGGGTGAAAGAAGATATGGGCATTCAAAGATTTCTAGATTTAAAAGCTTGTTACACATATCAGAATATAAGGCAGAGTTTTTGTTTTAATAATCATTTAAGCACACATTGTTGGGAGAGAGTAGTTTCTTCAGGTGAAAACTTTGGACCTGTGAAAATGTTTGGCACATACAGTTATTCACTAGCTGTTCTCTGTACTTTTTGTAGGAAGCATACTCTGTGGCACGACAATTCAACCAGATCCCTCCCATTTGTGAACAGGCAGAGTACCACATGTTCCAAAGAGAAAAGGTTGAAGTCCACCTTCCTGAACTCTTCCACAAGATAGGTAAGCAGCCACCACTGTCTGTGCAGCATTGTCCCAATAATTATGACTGTTCACTCTTAAGTCATCCAAATGCTAATAAATGGCCTTCTGAATCCCTACTCATAATGTGGAAATTAAAAAAATATATATTAATGTGTTAAAAGTGTGCTGTATGTAATCCTTTTGGGAATGCAGGGATTGGAGCAATGACATGGTCCCCACTGGCCTGTGGGATCATCTCAGGGAAATATAACAATGGAATCCCCCCTTATTCACGTGCGTCACTTAAGGTAATATTCTAATATTTTATATCCGCATCCTGTCAAACAAAGGAAGTTGATATGCCGTTGTGTCCTTTGTTTGAACTGTTTCCCTAATACCAAATCTTATAAGTTATCATAGTTTCAAATAATTCCTTAATAGCAAATAAACAAATACATTTATGTGCAAAATTTATTTTACTTTGCTATACTGAATGTCTAAAAATATCTCTCTTTTCTCTGAGGTTGATTACAATGTAATGGAAGTAAATAAAAGTTAGACTGAGGTAATCAGAGAATTACAAATTTTAAAATCCCACTAGGGGTATTTCTAGAAGTATTGTTGTGATTTACACTGTGTTGAACATACAGTATTTCACTGCATTTTTATTGGAAAGATAATTTTTTAAATAAATTGCCACAATTAGTTTTGGAAGATCTGTGTTTAAACTGCAACAAATAAGCTGGTGTAATATTCCGTAAGAAAGGTTAACATACATTTACTGAGATCAACAAGGTATAGTACCAGCTACTTACTCA
>VUQJ01042327.1:0-10205 GCA_015108635.1 Andinoacara biseriatus | reverse complement strand
GGGCGGTTGTTGGGGGGGGGGGGGGGGGAGTGATTGGATCACATTAAATTACGCGCATTCCCTAATGTAATTAATTAAAACAAAAAGTAGGCTATAGAGCCTTATTCTTGACTTTACAAGTGACATCGCCAGATAATTAAAGTTGCCTATTATTATTCACAGTAGTATTGTTGTATTCTTTTTTCATAAAAAGCTGAATATTTCAAAAACCAGAAACATTATGAAGCAGAAAAATAGTAGCAATAATGTCCTGAAGCAGCTGAAAGTTTGGATACCAGAACACTTTCTGTAGCATAAACGTAGCTGTAGTTTTTAGCCGCCGGGTCTATTAACTCCACCTACGTTTATTCTACAGACACCGTTCTGGTATCAAAACGTTCAGCTTCCTCGGGACAGTCCTGCTATTACTTTTCATCTTTTAAACTTTTCAGCTTTATTTTATATTAATTTTTTCGTGAATTTTTTGCCCCATTCAAAATGAATGGGGAAAGAAATCAAAGGCAAGGATCAAAGGGTGTAGGTGCATTCTGATTCCACTTCATAGTGATTTGTGGAGCATGGAAGTGGTTCACTTTCTTTCGCTTATCCAAGTCAGTCGTAGGGATTATTAGTGTTATTATTCACTTTATTATTCATTTGATATATTTGCTAAATGTGTCATTGAAATTATATGGTACTGAATGACTTAAAAATTGGTTTGTAAATGCAGAAACAAATCAGTGGAGAGGTTACGCGGACATCCATCTTGTACATACACAGAAACTTCTTGATTTATTAGAGAAAGTAACTTTTGACATCGCGCAATAAGCGTCTGTCATGAAACTGCGCTCTTGATAGTTTTGCGCGTTTTGCGTTTTATTTTGAAAATCGCTAACCGGGGGTGTTCGGAGTGGTTTGGGGTCCTCCGCAGCGCATCAAAGTTTGCCCACTCCGGAACTTCGAAGCTCACTGACCGAACCAGCGTCTCCTGTTCCTGTCTCTGGTTCTGATGTCTCTGGTTCTCTGGTGCGTGTTTCTCCGAGCACTTTTCCGTGGAACTTTTAGCGTTTGTTAGCGCACTTTATAGGAGACATTAGGCGGAGCGGTTAGGCGGAGCCACGAAGTTAACGGTTAGCTTTCAATTTACTTTAAGCCTGGACGGCGGAGGAAGCTAAACCATTTAGCCCCCATCTGACGGCGGCGGATCACAGAGCTTTACAGCTCGCTTCATCTCCGGGAGAGATCTTATTTTATCCGGATATCACTGGAAAAATTGGAAATGTTCCTGCCAACTTCTAGGAAAATGGAGTGTGAACGCAGATAACATTAAGTGATCAGGGGGCATAGACTTTATTTCCGCTTCATCGGCCGGGTTTAAACGAAGCACCTTCGGGACTGTGAGAGCCAGGATGCCCGGTGACTCCTCCGTCAACTTCAGCTTCCTCCACCGGATCTGTAAGCTGGTGGTGCTGCTGTGTTTCCTCCACATCTCCGTCACTGTGGTCTTCTATGTCCGCTCCCTCGATTTCCGGGTCGCCTTCGTTCAGAACCAGCAGTCCAAACACAACGCCGCGAAACTAGCCCAGGTCCAGGTTAGAAACACCTCTGTCACCGCCGTTACCGAGCCTGTGAAGGAAGAACGGAAAGTCACGGAGGAGCCGAAAGCCCCGGAGGAGCCGGGGAAGTGCCCCGAGACGTCCCCGCTACTGGGTAAGTCTACCCAGGGCCCCTGGTTCTGAGGTCCGGAGAAACTGAGAACGTAACTCAGAAAACATTTTTAATCGGTTTTGTAGGTTTGTGGGTTTAAAACTCCACAAAGCTGCTACATTCTAGTGTTTATGGTTTAAACGTCGGGGGAAAAACGTCGCAGAAACCTTGAAACTGTCAGGTTCGGGTCCTCACCTTTTAATGGGAAAACAGCACTAAAATAGTCCCAGAATTGCTTTCAGTGACTGAATAACATGTCCAAACTTTTTTTTTTTTTTTTTAGCTTGAACTAAAATAAATCCCAGATTCTCATTTTTATGTCTTCCTTTTAATAATTTCCCATGTTTGCTCTTAAAATCATCTACTTAATATTTCATGAAGCTCAAATTAGTTTGTCTTTAGCTTTAGTTTTTCTTTTGATGGGAAACCTGGTAACACCTCTGCACCAAAATGCTGTACTGGTCCTTTAAATTACATCACCCAGAGGAACTGAGGCCACTTCAGAGTTTTGGTTTTTGAAACATATTTGGAAATTTTTTTCGTCTTAATTACATAAATACAAAAATACTTTTGCTTTTAATCAAAAATTCAATGGAGCTGTCTGAACAAAGACCTTCAGATTCCCACAGATGTGGTCTGGAGTCAGCTGTCCAGAGACGGATGTTCAGGTCCGGGGCTGCTGCTTCATTAGCATGCTCTGCCATTGTCTCACCACAGTCAGCTTTGCTTAACAAATACCAAGAACACGCAGGACAAAGATGGGACTCGTGTGTCGTTCTGCCTCAGATGACAAACTCGGCTTCTCCTGCTCACATTTACCTGCAGCTCATCCCTCTCTGCTGCTGAGAAGACGTGAGAACATCTACCAGAAGACACGCGTTCGCGTGCCCTTCTCATCCAACGAACCGGCCCATACCGCTAAGATATTACAAATAAATTAAAGCTGCAGTCCGAGAGTTTCCTTCAGGAATGTGGCTGCCTTAAGGTCACATTCCTGAACTGTTTATTGCCTGTTGCACAGGCGAGTTACAGATCATTTCCTGTTCCCCCTTTATGGCATTAGGGAGCACCTACTTAAGTGATGCCAGCAGGAATGAAATTCACTGTCGGCTTTAAAGAATGAAATCAAAGTTTTCCCACCAGTTTGAAGTTTGTGCTGTTGTCAAACTACAGCATCGCGGCTTCAGGCTCCATTCCAGTATCAGAATAAATGTTTATTAGTCTCTCAGCTCTTTGGAAGTCATTCCTAAAACCAGTATTGAAAAATGATAGTGAAGTGTCAGAGTTAAGCCAGCAGGAGTAACCTTTGTTTAACTGTTGACATTCAGATTAATTGGAGCTGTGACAGAACATGCAGCTGAGTGTGAACCTGCACACAGGTGGTTTTTCACCTGCTTGCATTGCTGCCTGTTTGGTATGCATCCCGTTGCCTAGAGACAGATGTCATTGTGAATTGCATTAATAAAGAAACTGAATTGAAAAAGTTTCTGTAAATCATGTGGCAGCAGATGGATAATATATAATGCACACACACCCACCATGTTTTTGGACGTGATGTCAGCCTCAACCCGAGCTGGCAGCTTTGTGACCTCCTGACCCCCCGACCGGGCGTTCATGTGGATCTTTCTGTGTTTTCTTCAGTTTTCTGACATCACAGAAACATGCAGTGAGACTGAAGTAGCTAAAAACAGGAAAACTGTGAATAATCTTCGTGTTTGTCGTCACATTTTTAACCAATGAGGTGGAAGGATATGTCAGACACGACGAGTTGTGTCCTTGTTGAGTTTCATGAATCGTAGCATTGCAGATGGCTTTGGTTTGATCAGCAGAGTGGGCCGTGTTTGTGGGGACACTGAGTCCATCCTCCTGAGGTCACACATAAATTAACGGCGGTCCGAGCAGGTTAGAGCCAGAACAGTGTTTAGGAGATGCGACACACAGCTGCAGCCAGGTGTTCGCTTACTTTGAGCCAGCCTTTCATCCAAAGATCTCTAACAAGGTGTTTCCTCTCTCCTAACATCTCCTGGTGTGAGGATGCAGTCAGAGGAGCTGGGATGTTGTCCAGATGTGAGATAATGCAGGCCAATCAGAGCTTCTGTACATCCTCCTCCTCCTCCTCAGTTTCTGTCTGAGCTCAGGTTTCTGCTAAAGCTGTTCGTCCTCCACGGTTTGTTTGGGAGAAACAGCCGACAGCAGCAGCAACAGTCTGCAGGCTTACGAGTCTCAGAGGAGGCAGAGTGGAGGAAACCAGATGTTTGTCTCTTCAGATCTGAGCTGAGGTCTGCATTCTGAGACCTGAGGCCTCGTCTATAACTGCTGTTTACACACACAAAAAAACTTCCCATGGAAAAGTTGGGATTTATAAGAGCAGACGTGCTTAGAGGTGTTTGTGCTTGAATGAAGCCGATCCAGGTGTGTCTGTCTTCAGGTGCACACCGTGTTTAATCTTTTATGGTGCGGGTACAGTTTTAGTCTGAATCCTGTGCTCGTCAGCGTTCTCTGCGTGTGTCAGACTCTGTTTGTGTAACTTTGTGCTCAGGTTGTTTGTTATCAGTCCGATGGGCTCACTGTTTCCTCAGCTGTGACCTCTGACCCCTCAGACCCTTCAGATCAGCTTGGTCTGCACACTCAGCTTCATCTCACTCTTTGGTTTGTGAGCGTGAACTAGTCTGAACCCAGCTCGACTTCCTGTTCACGTTCTTGGTTTCAGTCATGAAAATGATCCTATTTAGTCCTGTGAACGTTTTGGCTTTGTTGGGTTTTTCCTCCATTCAGACCAAATGCACGACTCTGATCTTCATATGAGTCTGTTTAGCTTTACATTCACAAATGTCACATTAATTCTGTTTAGATGATCACTGACCTTAGAACAAGTTATTAATCACTCTGTTATCAATGAGCAGTCAAAGTCAGCAACAGTTGGAGTGTGTGAACTCAGCCAGAGAGACATCACTGTACAACACTGTGTTTCCCTGAGACCAACAACAGCATCTGTGGTGCAGAGAATATTTTATACCGCACCTTTGGACCCATCAGGGCTCCACATAACCTACGGGCTGATGGCCAGAGGTCGGTGAAAAGTATGTCGGGCAAGTTGATTGGCCGGCTGCTGGGCCATTTGGGTCAGTGACTGTTTCCACTAGTCTCATCTATGGCGAGCTGGCTGAAGGGAGTCGTCGCTGTCGAGTTTTTTTCTCTTCTTGCTGTTTGAATTTTCAAACTAAAGGAAAATCTGCTGAAATCCGCTTGTTGAGGGTGATTCCATATTTCCTGTAGCCCCCAACTCAAACAAGCACTGAAGGGTTAAAAACAGTCCGGTCTTCCAGCTCCGATAAAACGATCAGTGTGAACCTGCGTTTTAAGGACTGGGATGCTGAAAATGTCCTCCAAGACAATCCAGGAGCATTTCAGTGACATTATCCAGCACGATGGAGCGGCGATAGCTCGGCGGCTCAGAGATCCTCACATTAAAAATTTGGACCCATGAGCAGGAAACATCCTTAAAAAGCATCCGGACAGGCAGGAGCCCACAGACTGAGCTCGGAGCGCAGATAAGGCAGGAATGTGTGGAGAATTCCAGGAGAAGAGTTGACACTGTAAATGTGATTTTTTTTGCCAACAAAGGTCTTTTGAACTTATGACATGCTTATGATTGTTCTTCACCGTGTCATAGAAAAGTGTCAATAAAAAAACCAAAGTGGAAACGTGCCGCTGCCAAATCTTTGACTCGGTTCATGATGAACTCTCCTTAGACAAACAGAAATATTAAAATGTATTTGACTTCCTGAAAGATGATTGGATGATTAACAAATCAAATACTCTCATGCAGGCCTGCGTCCTTTAATACCTCAGACCGTTGTCCCAAAGGGTGCCCTGCTTGAAATGACTTAAAGATGAACATGTTAACATATGAAGCTGTGTTTAAACTGTGAGGAAAAGGCTAAACAGCGAAGGATGTGATAAAATGGTTCCAGCTGCTGGGAGTCCTGTTTGGTTTCTGTTCGACACGTCACCACAGCGAGAACTCCGACTGATCACAGTTGGACTCTGGACTCGGAGAGGAGCGCGACGTTGGTCTGAAAGAGCAGCACTCTGTGCTTCAGGCATTGGTCGGGCATGATGTCACTGTTACAGAAACGTCCTGAAACCACAGCACAGGAAAATGATGTGAATATACAGACGGTATGAAAGCCGTTGACCTGAGCTCAGTGTCTAACTGCTGTGTGGATGAAGAGAGTAAACCTCTGTGTGTTAATGAGCCGTTTGGACTCAAACCAGCCTCCTTCTGCAGCAGCATATTTGTCTGATTACACACTGAGAACTGCAGAAGGTTGGAAAATGTTCTGCAGGACGAAACGGCTTCCTGTCCCGCTGTTTGTGCTCACATCATTTCAGTCAGAATAAACCAGAGCAGACTGCACGAAGGCGCTGCGGGCGTGCACAAACACGGTCAGCTTCTCCTGACGATAATGTGACCAGACTCATCTCAGCAGTTTCCCTTAGACATTTTAGTCCGGCGCTCCTCAGGGACGTTTCTTTTTACCTATATCTCTTTTGCCCTTTTAAATCCTGACTGCTCTCAGAATGACTTCACTGCTTTCTCAGCGGTCCACCTCGAGGTAAACGAGTTTGCTCATGCAGAGAAATGAGGCTCGTGGCAGATAAACTAGCACAGAGTAACAGTTTTGCTGTAATGATGCTTCTCTGTAAAAAATCTTTGAAATGGCGACATGTTTATAAGGAAAACTGTGGGTTGAGCAGCAGCGTTGAGTATGTGGCCAAACTGCTCGTTCTATATTTGATGGGATGATTGAAGTCATGTTGTCAATGAACAGTATTCAATTAACAAACAGGTTCCTCAGTAGGATGAAGAAGAACCATACTTTTTTCTTTTCTATAATAACCTGGGCTCAGGTGTTTGACTGTGGGCGGAGCTCTCTGCTGAGGTCACCTGAAATGGTTGTACCAGCTCTTTAACCCTGTTGGTGTTTGTGTCCTCAGTGGGTCCCCTGCGGGTGGAGTTTAACATCCCCGTGAGCCTGGAGCTGATAAAAAATGAGAACCCCAACGTGCAGCTGGGCGGGCGCTTCAAACCCAAAGACTGCGAGGCGCTGCAGAAGGTGGCCATCATCATCCCGTTCCGCAAGCGCGACGAACACCTCAAGTACTGGCTGTACTACCTGCACCCGATCCTGCAGAGGCAGCAGCTCGACTACGGGGTGTACGTCATCAACCAGGTACGCTCTCGACGTGCTGCCGCGGCGGCTGTGTTAAACAGGGAAGTGATTAACAAAAAAACAAAGCTGGTGTAGAAGCTCCACTGTTTACCTGACAGGTGACACCGTTTGACTGTTTGTGTTACAAAGAAACGAGAGAATATTTGTCCCGTATTTGGTTTCACAAATAGTAAAAAAATAATACATCAGCTTTCCTGACTGTGGTGATTGTGTTATTCCTAAAGGATGTTTACACTGAGTGCCGGATACGTTCTCAGAATTCAACCTTCAGCTCGTTGCTTACATTAAATAATCAGTATGTAGAGATTAGAAGCAGAACGTCTGTCTGCGGGTTTCCTCCTCACTGTCACTCACCCGTACTGTGCAAAGGCAGGAGTTTGTTTTCCAATGTGTCAGTGATAAAGAGAAGGGGCGGGGGCAGCAGGCTTACAGATAAAAGTGTTGCCACCAGAAGTACCAGTTAGTAAAATTCCAGTTTGGTTACTCATATTTTAATGTATAGCAGCCATTAAAGGCTGGTTTAAGACGGGGCTGTGAATGTACTGTGGGTGTGCCACAACAAGGCATTTGACATCCTCAGTACAGCAATACCACCATTCAGTGTTTACATTTGAAAATGAAAGGAACTCATGAAACAATGAAAATGAAATACTCTTTATTTTCTTCCCTCTTTTTGAACCTGAACCCACCTTCTAAATGAAATGGAGCAGTGGCCAATCACATGCCAGACGTAAAGCTCTTAATGAGTCCTCTCAGGCTGGACAGCTATTTAAAAAAAGGACAATTAAAGGACACGTATCATGCTTTAAATCCTTCCTTTTCATATATAAATCATTCCCTTGTGGTCTATATAAAGTAGAACTGCAACGCTTTGGTCTGAATTCCGCCTAATTGGAGCTCCACAGACCCCTCATTGACCCCTCTGCTGACACCCCTCTCAGATCAGCCCGTTTTGGTGCCGTCTCTTTAAACATGAATGAGACATTTCACGCCCCGCCCCCCTCCAGGTCGCAGAGCGTTCAACTCCACGCCGTTCGGCCATTACTGTAGTTTGAGAGCAGCGCTACGATTAGCTACCGGCAGAGAAACTTTTATTCACAATATAAATAAAGTAAACAAAGCCTCGACAGAGGAGTTAGCTAGCTAGCGTCAAGAACGTCACTGAACATCACTGAATCCCAAGACAAAAACGGCAAACACAAAGCCAAATAAAGTTATTCAACATGCAGTAGTTATGTCCTCAAGGAGCTAACAGCTAGCACACAGCGCTAACAGAAGGCACAATGCTACTATCAAAACAATGGCCAGGACGTCACATCAACACACACAATTCATGTGTAAAATAAAGTTTGTTGTCATTTTAGCGTTTAGTGCAAACACGGAGGACTTTCCCCACTGATGTAGGTACATTTCCCAGAGAGTGCCCCCCCCCCATTCACTGCAGGAGCTCCAGAAAAAATCACTGCGACAAAAAAATGGCAGATTCACAAAATTGGTTAGCCGGATGTCCACGACCCTTTTTAGCAGCTCCACAACAAATACTGTGACGTAACACATGAGAACACGTAACAGTGACCAGAGAAAACTGAACAGACTGAAAATTATGACCCAAAAAGAATATAAAGATATCTACGCAGCACCAGGAGAGAATACATTTACATTTCCTGAACTAATACACACTCAAAGTACACAACAAAATGTATTTAAGGGCTAAAAAAGTGGATTTTGCAGAATACGTCTCCTTTAATGTAATAGTTTTGTTAACTTGAATTAAAGCTGACAGTCTGCACTTCAGTCAAATCTTGATTGTTTCAGGTTTCAGATGCGTCTCACTCCAAGACCTCTAATCTCTAAGACCTCCTTCAGTCAGCACTGTAGGTCTGTAGTTGATGTCTGGAGGTCTCTGCAGTGGCATTGAAGTCCGTCACTGAACAATCCTTGAACCTTCCTGGAAAGTTCCTTTGAAAGTTTCTGGCGTGTGAAAAACGTTTCCTTAGGCACACAGAGGGTGTGTTCACTGCGTTTTGTTTGTACAAACTGCTTGAAGTCTTATCAGCACAATGCAAACCAGATCAGGTGGTTGTAAAGCACACATCACGAACAATGTCCTCGTCTCAGCTTTAGCAGGGACTCGATAGAAGGAGTAAATTAGACGCTTCTCGCCTTTCAAAGCCCAACAAAAATCCTGTCCATTTAAGGCAAATCATATTCAAATTAAACAATTCTTGTGCAATTTTTTTAAGCTGACCTTTAAACTCATACATTATTCAACTACTCGGAGGCAGAAAATTATTTCTGTGTTCTGTAACTGAGTATGAAACAGTATTTTACTCTGGTGGGGTCAAAGAGCAGGAAGGGGGAGCTGGTGATGAGCAGAATTGGCCACCTTTAAAACCTGTCAGAAGTTATTGCTGCTGTCAGCTGGCTGTGTGGGAACTGTGTACAGTTACAGTCTGAGGAGCTGAGACACCGACGGAAAAGCTAACAGTCTGGCTCGGTGTGATAAAAGCCCACCATCGGACCTCCGAGGACAGATGAGCAGTCCTGGGCTTTGTTTACATGTAAATGAGCTGCTGTCCCACCTGCTGACAGATTCAGGGTCAGTTTACACCTGTCCACATGAACTCAGGTGACCTAACGACTGAATATTTACCAAATACAAGACTGTTAATTTGGAGAGAACGTACATAATAGAGACTAGTCAACGTGTTTCCTGCTGACTGGAACAGTTCAACAATTGAGTGCTTGGCATGTCTATATTCATATATCTCTAATTTACCTTCAGTCTGCATATATTCAAACTTCAGAGCAGGTAATACAAATGCTTCTGTCTCCATTCAGATATCTGCTGATTTACCTCAGTCTGCAAGGACTGGAGGTAAACCTCACATAGGCTAATGTAGACGTACGTGCACGCAGGCCAGCATTGCGTGCACAGCAGTGGCTGATCTGCTGAAGGCTGCACAGAGCCACATGGGAAACACCAAGCACAGCATTATCATTGAAACTAAAGGGTTTAAGTATTGCTAACAGTGAGTGTATATGGTGACTCAGTTGTCCACAGTTTTCGTATATAATGTGTGTGTGTGTTTGTGTGTGTGTGTGTGTGGTAACTGCATGGAGTCCAGTGATCGAAGAGGGAACTGATCCACTTGAACTTTCTTCTTCTGCTTGGTTTGTCACTCTGACTCACAATTGTTGTTCTTCTCTCTCTTGTCTGTGTCCCCCCTCCTCCTCCTCCTCCTCCTCCTCCTCCTCCTCCTCACTGTGCTTATCTTGCTG
>VUQJ01042325.1:6117-23649 GCA_015108635.1 Andinoacara biseriatus | reverse complement strand
CTCACACCCTGTTCGGCTCAGGTTTGGGCTCCATGCTAACACGGAGCAGGAGCACTGCTCTCCAACCCTAACACTGAATAATGGACACTTCCAAATCTGTTCCAGGGGGATCTGGCGAGGAGCGGCGGGAGATACATGGAGACTGGGGGAATGATTTGGTTGCACACCTGCACCAAGGTTAGGTTGTGGTTTGTGACCCCCCCCCCCCCCCTCCCAAGGGGACGATGAATAAGCCGAGGACTTGCAGTGAGAGGTGTGATAAACTGAGTCACGGTGCTGTTCAATGACACGCGGCATTATGAGGTGTCGGCGGCGCGGCGTGAGAAAGGTCAGCCAAACTCTCTTTTCCTATGTGGGTTCTTTCCCTCTTCTTATGCTAATTCATCCTTGCAGTTTTGTTGCATCACTGCCCAGAAAGTAATAACACATGAGACCTTTGAACAATGAAGTGTCTGTTTCACTTTTGCTGACTCAGCCTACATCACGAAAGTGTTTCTCAGAGACGCAGTGGTGCATTTAAAGGAGATATCCATGTCTTTGCAAGGGATTTAGATAGCATTACTTAGCTAAAAACAGCCACAGATCAGAACAGGTTTTTCAGCATAAGGCTGTAATCAGTCATTTTGCTCTGTGGTTTGGACTCTGCAGACTTTTGACTTCAGTCTTTCAGGCAGTGCCTTCTCCCGAGGCAGCTGAAGTGCCCCTGACAATCCCGGCTCCGCAGTTTCGGCTCTCACACAATTACACAGACAACACATTCAACACATTCCCATCATGGGGTGTAATGCATCATTTCTCAGAGGCCGACACCATCTCCCTGTTACACACAAGGTGTCCTCTGTCAGCCGTCCCCACCCAGAGACACCAGTCACATTCTGAGGTTGGAGGGCTGCAGCTGCACGTCTCGGAGGTTTGTCCTGCGGTCCCACCGGGACACTCGTGTTTTGCGTTTTGTCTGTGGGATTTTTTTTTTTTCTTTTGCAGATCCTGAGTTGTTTAGTTTTTTACTCACTCTTTACTTTCACTTTCACTGACTGGTTCAGTTTAAGTACTGAAAGGTTCTTGGTTGAATTTAGAAAAAGACGGTTGGTGTAAAACAGGAACTCTGCACCCTGAGAAACGTGGAGGGAAGCTCAGCAGAAAACAGTTACGACCAGATGATCAATAAACTCAGAGTGAGAAAGTGAAGCTTTAAGCGGCTGCTGAGGGCTCACACTGGTTCTGGGGTGAAGGCATAAAGATGTACGTGAGGGCTGCAAGTGTGTGTTTGTGGACGGACCGGCCTTCCAGCAAATGATTTTTTTAAATCCAACACATGAATTCCTCACACCTGAACTGAACAGATGATAATGAGCTCTCTCAGATTTCCTGCTCCAGACTGGTTTGTGATGTAAAATGATGAAATGACTCATTTGTTGACATCAGAAGTAAAGCCTAAATTATTTTTTCCAGTCTTGTTCCAGCATGTCGTGAATGAGTTCATGTTAAGTATCGAGTTTTTTCCACTGAAGGAAACGTGAGACACATTCATCTCTTTTCTAAATGCAGCCGCGCTGGCGATGTCTAACAAAACAGCCATTGTGAGCTACCTGCTGGCCTTAACATAAACAGCCAGCGGAGGCACCGGCAGATCCCAGCGATAGATTGTTTATTCATTTCTTGAGGGATGATGTAGCGCAGTGAGGACTGTATGGACGGCTCCCTGAAAAGTGTAATCTCATAAAATAACATTTAAGGATTAGCTTTAATGTGAGGTTGTGCCCGGCACACAGCAGCGCCTGTCATCAGAGGCTCGACTGGTGTTGGCCTGAAGGCAGCTTTGGATCATCCGCACTGCTATTAGATGATGATATGTCCTGGATATAGATTCAAGAAAAATCTGACCATGATTAACAGGGAAAAGGAGCTTCATGTGTGTTTCAAATGGTTCCTGTCCGAAACATTCGCACAGCTTTGTAATGTTCACCTGATCAATCAGAGCTTTTTCCCTCGATGTTTTCCGTCTCTAATCTGGTGTTCGGAGCGGCTTCGGCTGCTTTTTAATCGCATTAACCTGGCAGCAGCTCTCAGTTTAAAGATGACTCATTGACTCTGAACCCTAACCCTTTCCAGGGTTAAAAAAGTTTGAATGTGCCAAACTGAAATCATATTTTTGTCCCTAATTGCGCAACTTGGATTAATTTTCTAATTTTGGATCTCAGCCGAACTCAAATATCAAACTCAAATATCACATCGTGGTGTTTGAAAGTCAGAGGAGCTGATTTGGTTTAATGAGCTTTGATACTGCGGAGAAAATGTGTCATTTACCCGCTGATTAAAGGCTGTATAAGATATTAACCTATTTGGCTTCAATCTGTTTCTCCCTTTAAAGTAAATCTCACCCTGTTGTCAGCTCATCAGAGCCACTAGCTTCTCACAGATATGCTAAGATGCACTTTGGGGACGTGCGCGGTCACAGCTAACGAGCTTCACCGAGTGAAAACAAAGTGAGTGATTAAAAGCAGAAAAGATGCAAAACAAAAAGCTGAAACACAAACCTAACGAGTCCTAACGAGACCCGATTGTGTGTCTCAGCAGACAGATATCACCGTGGCCGGTGTGTCACCGCACTGATGCTGGTGGAACGAAGTGTGTGTGTCCACAGTGGGCTCTTCCTGGTGCTCGACCCTGCTGTGTTGGGTCTTCTGTCCCTCGACGCAGCATCTGTACATTGCAGCACACACCGGACCCGACCTCCATCCAGTTTACCTCAAAGACGGGCCGGCTGTGGCTGAGGAGGTAGAGCAGGTCCTCTGCCAATCGGAATAGTTTCCCCTGACTCCAAATAAACCAAAGTATGAACCCTCGCTGCGAGGCCGTCACGGTAAGTGTCCTGAGACTGAAGCGTGTTTATTACTGCGGTGTGAAGGGAAATCCCCAAACAGAAGGGGACACAGCATCAAACGCTGTGTCATGTAATATCACAGCAGCAACAATAATTTATCAGCCCAAACGTCGAAGCACTTAAACGTATATATGAATGTGTGCGCTGACCCATCCGGCTAAAGGCCAGTGCGTGAGGTGTGCTCGGCCTGTTCTCACTGTCTCTGAGCTGAAGCTCTGTAAACAGTCATTACAAAATTACGATCTCTAACCCAAACATTAGGGCTCGGATTTCAACAGAGAATTCAGCTGGAACACACTCAGCCAACACTTCGCTTTCTCCTGTCATGACATATCGATGAGTGGCTGAGAGTGGGAATTTTCCCCTGTAAACTATAAACTCTGTTTGGACTGTGTTCACACAAATGTCGCAACACAAAAACAATAACGTTTGTGTCATTCAGGGCCCACGAGAAAACATCAGGCTTAAACGCTGACACCCAAACTTACACAAGGCAACAACAGGGTCATTATGTCTGACGCTGGTCGTGGGAGCAGGAAAACACCAGTGACTGCATCCATCAGCATCACAAATGTTTTCCAAACTGTATAAATCATTTAGTCTTCACATGAAACACACATTAGATTCCATTAAATTCTGTCTGCATCCACGATCAGGATGCTTCACTGAGGAAGCTGAGCACCACTGAAGCTCCTCACATTCCTGGAGCCAATTATGGCCTGTGGTCGCGTTCGTTTGTTTACTCTGAACACATAAATATCTTTGATTTCACGCGGTCGAGCTTCTATTGTGGGCGTTGAAAACTGACCTTGATCATCAGAAGAGCGTTTCCTCTGTGTGAGGTTTCGACGTTGAATTTGGAAGCGCTGAGGATCTCAGATGGAAGCGGCGGAGATGAGCAGCTAAACAAACTTTCAATTAAGAGTTTGGAGGATGTTTCCTGTTTGTTACTCCTCACAGTCCTCTCATACCAAGCCTACCCATTACCTTAGCCCTGCTGTGACCGCTGTCATCCAGCTACAGTCACACATGCCTCTGCCTAATATCTACAAAGACTTATTGTACGTTGATACACTGGCAAAGGTCAGTTAGAGTCAGACCAGGTTCGTGGATGCAGCAAACAGTACACCTCTCTATGCTACAGACAGATCTTCAATTATGGGAAACATGGCTTTCAATGTTATGATAATCAGCTGTTGAATAATAATATATTGTATCTTAATAGAACTGAAAGATATTGATGCACTGGTAGCTGGTAACTTGTGTACATTTACAGAACTCACACTCATTACATTTTCACCTATTTCTCCCCAGTGAAATCCTGAAGTAGAACAACTGTGAGATCAGAATGCATGGAAGACACTTGAAAGGATCTTCTGCTGTCTGCTGCCTGTTTAGAACATGGCTGAAATAGAACCTTAGAACCTTAGAACCTAACCCTCGTCCTAGCCAAAAATCAATCTTATCCAATTGAAGGTCATGGGGGTTCCCAGGGGGAACATCCCCACAGAAAGGTCTCACGTTGTTAGCAGGTTCAAATCAGGAACCTTCTTGCTGTCAGATGACAAATAATATGTCAGACCATGTGATGGACCGGTCACCGGCACACGGTGTTCCCTAATTCTCCCTTTATGGCAGCTCGGATACGGTCCCTCCATTCATCCTCTTTTGACTCCTCCCCCTTAAGCCAATTTTTTCATGATTAAATATATTGTCCTCTCTCTCTCCCCTCAGCCCCAACTGGTCACATGACTGCCCCTCCCTGAGCCTGGTTCTGCTGGAGGCTTCTTCCTATTAAAGGGGAGTTTTTCCTTCCCACTGTCACCAAGTGCTGCTCACAGGGGGTCGTTCTGATTGTTGAGTCTTTACCTACAATATAAATCGCCTCGAGGCGACTCTTGTGATTTGGTGTTGTCCAAATAAAATTGAATTGAAATGAAATATATGACACATTAAACATGCCTCAAGGCATGATGGTAATAATGTTTACTAGCTAATGGTTGGTTATCACCTGTTTCACACATATTACAGTTTCACCCAGGTTTGCATGTAATCTTTATAATAATTTGTTATAAAGACAGCAGGACAATTTTCTGTAAACTGAGCAGACGAAGAGAACCGGAGCCAACATTCAGCCGGAGGGATTCCCTCGTTGGGCAGGAGCAGCCTGCCTGGGAGGAAACATAAGGAAACATAAACCACACTGACGAGAACAAAGGTCATGACTCAGAGACTAAGGTGTAACCCCCTACTCTATTCAGCCGTGGTCTTCATCTTGCTTGCTCTTTGGCGCCCACTGATCCTAACAAACTCTCAGCTACAAGGCTGAAAAGCTGCTGCCCGTCCCCCCTCGTGCTGCTGCCTGCCTGCGTAACTGAGAACTCTGGCTGTAGGCTACGCCCTCCACATGTCACTGCCTGGGCCCCGAGTGGTGGTGTAACAATGCCAAATGTATGCCAAATGTTTGTCTTTAATGGCGGGTAATTTATAGACACTGGCAGGAGCAAATTTGGACTTGTGGCCAGAGGTGTTGATTACCCTTTTTATCTGGCCGTTTGTTTGGGAGCGTGATCAAAGCCTCCTGTTAGCGATCATGTGCTTTTCTTCTCCCCAGCTCTGCCCCCTGCCAAAACTCTGGCACACGGCCATGCATCAGCCTACTTTTCTTTGTTTTATTACTTCAAAAGGTTAGCGCCTGACCCCATTCATCACACAACGCTGCTCCCGTCCAAGCTGTAACAGAGTCAAATTGTTCAGGCATTTGGGCATCTAACAAAGCATGGCGAGCATCTCAGAGTCTGATGTAATTCAAGGAGGGATAATTCAACACTCAGAGTCATCTTTGATCTGTGATCTGTGCCATACACACTTTTATCATGCTTTATTACTCTTTTGATATTTCATCTGCCCTAACTCATTAGAGCACATCACCACAAAATAGCGCTGTAATGTGGAATCCTGCTTGATGATGATGATGATGCTTTTGTTTTCCAGTGTCTCTGTCTGCAGTAACTTTGATATAGATGCATGCTTGTTTATGCTTTTTTCTTTCTGGTTTGAAGAAGGGACAAAGAAGGGAAGACCTCCAGAAGGGATCGTGGCAGGGTGGAGAGTTTAGCAGCGTGCCCTCTCCTCCAGGCTTTCTTTCAAGCCGTGCTGCGGCTGCTGGATGGATTTGAGCTTATTTATCTTCCCGTTCAGGCCCGTGTTTGTGCAAAAGTTGGCTGTGGAGGGAAGGCACATGAGGCAGAGGAAGCCACTCTGGCGCTTTCAGAGGCACCCTGCCCCTATCTTGAGGCCTAATCCGATGAGCTCACACTCAGCATGTTCCTCTCGTGAGTTCTGCATGACTTACGCTGCCCCCAGAGATAAAGGCTGGATGGGGTGCTGCTGTCCTCACGGGGAGGCCATTGTGTGCATGTGTGTGTGTGTGTGTGTTGGGGGGGTGGTGTTACAAGGAGGTGGGAGGGGATGGGTGAAGAGTTAGATTGTGGGGAAATGTGGGGGGGCTCATCATCATCAGTACCTCTCCTGCCCTCAGACACTGACCTCTTTGTAAGATTCATATTAAAAACTCTGGCCCTGTGAAGATGACCCCCTGAGACTAATCCTGTGACCTCCAGTGCATTAGAGTGACCGTTAGTCGACATGGCAAGGACAGTCTGTCATTTTGGAATCCCACTGGAAGGACGGCAGTGTGTGTGTGTGTGTGTGTCTGTACTTGTCAGGGTGCAAGTACAAGGTGGGGTGCAGGGTGTGCAGGGAACTGGGCTATTACAGGGGCCCACAACCAGCCTAATGTGAGGTGGTTGTTATGCACACCTCGCTGGGCCAGAATGTTTCCCTCTGATTGCTTCTTTTTATCGTTCCCCTCTGAACATCCACCAGGTCACTGCTGACCTGCATAGTTTCAGGGTTAAGTTGGTGTCTGCTGCTTTATGAGCAATTTTCACCTATTTGTCCTACCCAAATGGATATAACGGAAGAAGTGTAAGTATAAAACGCCCGTAAGTGACCTGATTTGAAAGGTAAAATCTTCTAGATTATAAAGTAATACCTGTTTAGCTGCTAAAAGGAAACCTAATGCTACAGCGGTACCATTGCCAAAAGGTTTTGGTCCCGACTGCAAGTTTAAGCAGTTTGCCAGTGACGTGATGGACGTTAAATCCAATAAATAAATGAATGAACTTCTCTGAGCTGCAGAAACTTTGGGGCATCCTACACATTGTGCTCCTTTGACCCATGACTTGGTGATCCATGGCGGTTAAAGCCTGAGGTTTGGGTTCGGACACGTTTCTTGGATTGCGTGTCAGATTTAGTTTGCACAATTTGGAAAATTGCCCTGTAGTCTTATCTCTGCTGTTCTTTGGCCAGCTTTCACATCTGTGATACATAAAATGCTGGGAAATATTTGGTATCCGTTGCATTTGTTGCAACAATTTATCACTGCTAGCTTTGTTGGCTTTAAGAAATCCCCCCCAAACAATCTGAACAATGGCCGAGTCATGCAGGGGTGTTATTTCCATCCGTGGAAAAACCCTTCGTATCTGCCGTGTTGTTCTCTCATTTCTGCTCGCCTACATGATCAGACCTGAGGGAATCCTTTATAGCTTCCAAAGTCTGCCGGACCATTTGGCTGCTAATGTTCAGTGGCAGCTCAAAGCACTGACTGGTCGTCTCTGGGACCTGTGGACATCTTCTGAAGCTCTTGGAGGAAACTTTATGTGGTGATAAAAAAAAAGGGCCCAATAAAGCCTTCTCACCAGCAGCAGATCCTCCCAGTGCAACAGTCCTTGTTAATCACAGCAAACAGTTGGAGATCCTTTCAAAGGGGATTAGATCAGGGTCAGGAGCGTTTGGACCTTAATTACCCTTGACATAATGTTTGACCATTCTGTTACCACTGGGGAGGGCAACACTTATTAAGGGGACATGGGCCTAGGGGTCAACAAGGTTACTCAGGTCAACAGCACAGCCATCCCAACCCCCCCACACAACCAGCTCCTTCCACATTACACTGAAGGGTCTCCCTGCTACAGTGATGGGTGATGATCCCAGGAAGGAATCTGCTTAGTTTAGCAGCTGAACGATGGGGATTGGGCACCAGTGCTGGCTTTTGTCTTCAGCTGGGACGGACCTCGTACAGCAGGGCTGAACCATGACGTGCAGACACATGCTCCGAGAGGTCAACTGCAGCCAGAGGGTTAGAGGTCACTGCTGCTAATCCTCAGACTACCAGAGTGTCTGTACTCTAGAATATTGCATCTTAGTTTTAATTGCTTCAGCATCTTGTGCTTTTCTGTGCACACCATGTGCTTCAGTGTAATGCAGCTTCAGAGTCCAGTGCTGCTGCTCCTGGTGTAATTTCAAAGAGATTTAGCTCAAAATTCCACTTTTCTGACACTACAAGAACCTAAATAGACTCTGACACAAACAGAAAGTGTTTTTCTGCTAATCTTGTAGGCAGCTCCTGGAGATTCTCCCAAAATGTGTGATGTCCGTTTTGTCAGGCGTCCTTGCAGACGTTCATAAATCTGTAAAATATAATTGTGTCTGGGTCTAATCCACAAACAAGGACACTGCAGAACAGCATCCAAGCTTCTATCTCTGTGTGCTGACTGCGCAGCACTCAACGCTCAGTAGACACAACCAGAATGTGAAGCAGATAATATCTAATGAGGATGCGCGGTATGCAGTCATTCGATCTGTGCGTGTCCACAGACTGTATACATTCTGTCAAGGATGTCTACAGACCCGAGAACATTCCCATGTAAACACACAATGCCGTGCTGTGCATCAGGGGAATTTTTAGCTGCTGTTTTTGAAGAAACATAAATGTGTGTGGAGAGCTCAAACATAACAAAAGCATCAGGCCTTGGAATCATACCGCTTTGATATTTGCACTCTCGTTTTACACTAAAATCAAACCTTCAGAAAAAAGAGGATATAAATCCTGCTGCCATGTTTGCCTCCAGAGGTAAAGCGTCCTCACTGATTGGATGGGGCCCCGAAGCATTTGCACAAGTTCAATAATTTACCCAGAGTAAACAGTCTTGGCCAGAATCATGCTTCACTGAGCAGGCACAATATCCACCATCAACACATGCACACAACACAAACTCCTCATCACCACAAAATGACGTCTTCCTGTCAACTTCATGCTGACGTCTGTCAAACTAAACGTGTATGACAACATGTGTCTATGAATGTAAAATACAAACAGCCTCCTGTGAGCTGACATGAGGGGGAGCACATAATTGGAGGAGTTACTGTAGCTGTGGGGGGGATTGAGGAAGGATTACGGAAAGGTGGGGGGGCTGGGAAGGAGGGGCAGGCAGGGAGGGGGTAATCTGTAATTAGTTTGTAATTGCATCTTAGATGGTTCGAATTGCCTTTGTGCTGTGATCCATGACTGACAGAGGCCATGAAGAAACTCAGTGACAGAGTTTTCACATGAACGTGGAAAAACCCACGACACAGGAGCGCCGTGAAGATTCCAGAATAATTAACACGGCCACACGCCTACTCGCCTTTTCATTTTAGAGTAGACGTGGAACGCTTTATGTGTTGTGACAACAAGGTCGAAATCTTTCTCACAATACCGTCTTCGCCCCCCCTCCTCGCCCCCACCCCCCCTCGTTCGCTGGGAACAAGCTAACGCGGCACGTTAGCCTGCCATAGTCTGTCTTCCTGCTCTGCAAATGAGCCACATTCTTCAAAAAGAGACAATTTTTACAATGTTACATCTGAGATGAATCAATCCCAAACCTGATGTTGACGGTCATGCAAAGATCACGGTGACACTGTCACGTTTCCGCTGTCACAGGCGAGCCGGAGGAACCCCGATGCACGACTCTCGAGGCTCGAACTATGTTTAACAAACTTCATTAGAAATAAAACCCAAAACTGGAAACTCAAACCACAAAGCTTACAGCAGGAAGTCGTCATTCGAGGCAACGCGAGCGGCTACATTGACGAGGATGCGACAAAAGCAGACAACAAATACACAAAGGCTAATGAGGGGAGTGACAACAGGTGGGATCACAGCTGAACATAATTTCAGAGCCGAGACGAGGGGACGCAAAAATAAACACTAAGTATATTTTACATGAGACTGTCACAATAAAACAGGAAGTAGCTAAACATGGTACACGCAGACTTAACACAAGGAAACAATGACGCGAACGTAGCATCTGCTGCACGTCCACCACAAAAATTATCGCAGAAGAAGAACTAAGACTTCAGAGACACACAACCAGGAGAAAACACACAGCAGAGACACAGACAGCATCTACAGACGAGGGAACGAGGGGAGAGTGGAGACAGCTGGGTGAACAGGTCAATCACACTAATGACACCAGGGGAGGCTAAACTGGACACAAAGAACACAAAACAAGGGAGAGGGAAAATAAAACAGGAAGTGAGAACAGTAAAACAGTAAACACGAGGAAGGAAACCAAACACAGAGACGAGGGGCACAAACCCGAGACGGGAACACCGAGCGGAACAAAACTCGGCAAATGCTTAATTTAGCTGATAACATCCACCAGGTCATATACAGCCAGGGCTAGGTTTATTTAGCCACATGCTAAATAGGTCAACTTCCAGAAACTAGAAGAAGTCACAATGATGAGGATTTATTTGAAGATCCAAGTTACAAAAGACGTGCACACGAAAACAAAACCCTTTCATTTCAGTCCAAACACGTGCAGTTAGTGGGGTTAGGCTAACAGGTGAGTCTAAATTCTCCACAGGTGTGAACAGTTGTGTGTCTGTCTGTGTTGGCCCTGCGACAGGCCTGTGCAGGTGTGCCCTACCACTCGCCCTATAACAGCTGGGATCGGCGCTAACCCAAACCCTGCTGCTGTCCTTCACCCTCGATGGCCCGTGTTCATGGATAAAGATGAACGCTGGGGAGCAAATGTGGTTCTGGTTTAGTCAAGAAATTCATGCATATACACACCAGTGTACTTTTTATTGTTGTGCCGGATCAATGATGCCGTCTCGCAGCAGTCTGTGGAGGATTCTGGTCTTTATGTACATTCAGTCTAACTCACTGCCCCGACCTGTTTGGGAATACCAGGCTTTGTGACAACAGGCTGGCATCACCGCGGCCTTCAGTTCACACACAAATAAGCTGCTTTTCATCCTACCTTTGTTCTGAAAACAATCACAGCCTAATTTATGAAATGAAGTTTACTCCAACCAGCTTATTCATCGATAGTGCCGACATGTCCGGTCTGCCTCCTGCCTGAGCGGCACCCAGAGTCGGATGTCTGAATGATGCAAGCAGGTCTGATAGTCTGATAGTGGCCCAAAGCTGGAGCTCCAGGGAATCAAAATGAATAAATGTTTGTTCTAACAGCACAACCGACATCAGGAAAATACCTGTAACTTTTATGACGTTGCTGCGAACATACACACCATTCATCGCAGTCTCGAGAGTGTCTGCAGAAAAACATTTTCCCCTAATGAAAATGACAAAAGTGTTAAATGTGTACAGTGAGGTGCTGTTTTAGAAGCTGCTTTATGGCCTCCCTCGAGATTTGCTCGAGACGCGGTGCCTGGGCTGCACGATGAAGTAATGAACAGATTCTGGGGCTACATTTAAAAGGAATCTTTGCCAAGACGAGAGCGCAGCTTTGACTCCTGTCCTCATAAATCTATCACTGGATCAATTAGGTGATCCTAAGGCAGGCACAGGCGTCCTGTTTGTTTCGTACCGTGGTTGATGATGCTCGCAAGCAGCAATTTGAGAGCGGCATAAATTGAGGATTTTATGGAGTCAAGTCTGCATGATTTTATTGCAAGAGTGGAAATAAGCATGCTAATGTTCCCAATGCTGCATTCCTCTCAGGTTCAGCAGAACGAGCCACATTACAGATAATTTAATAAATAATACAAATTTAAAAAAAAAGAATGAGCATTCTGTCTGCCAGCTCGATACAAATAAATATTTGTTTGGGAAAAATTCCTCCTACGGTAAAATTCCACATTTAAAAGGTAATTCACAGAAGATGCAGCGGATACTATACAGGCAGTACTTTGTACTTAACAAAAGCTCGAGCATAATGCAACTCTGCAAGATCCCATCATACATTATCCTGCTATTGTACTCCACAGAACCACTACACAATACCTGACATACTTTCATCTGCTCTGTATTTCTTTCATGTGTGAGCACGCAAGCACACACGTGTCTTCACCAATCAGACGATGCTCAGAATCATACCGATGTTTCGTATGGTTCAGCATACATGCAGCCCGCTGGAGTTTTCCATCTGGGCAAAATGAGTTCTTGGGGGCCAGTAAAGGTGTTCTTGGTCGTTGTGAAGAACAGGTTCACGCCACATTTACTTCTTATTGGGGTTTAATTTGGTCTGCACCGACCTGGAGGTGCATGAAGGACGGAGTAAAGTACTTGGTAAATATGCCGGTAATATTCTTGTGTCAATATCAGGCAACATTTGAACAAGAAGGTGTACATGACCCCGTCGTGGATGCAGGACTTCACGGTAATCATCGATAACAGGAACCATCACAGTGCGAAGCCTGAGCAGCTGGATCACTGACTGAGTCTGTTTGTCTGTGCGATCGACAGGCACGTAGACACACTCGCTCTGCACTCGGGGCTGCAGTAAATATCCAAGAATTTTAAAGTGCACTCCACAAAGTGACATTCCCGAGCCGTGTTTATCCAGGCTGCTTCCACCGTGTTTCAGGCCCTGATGGGCTTCCTGCATGTTCCTGCATGTGCGTTATATAACTTCACATAATGTGCATTTTTCACAGCTCACAGTAAATAACACGCGGCGCTCCGCCGATCCCAAAGCTTCCAAATATGTCAGGCTGCGTGTTGATGATTTCAATTTGGGGTGAATGCCAAAAACATTGTGTGCGTTCCCGACAGTGAAAGTGTGCACCAAAGTGCAAAAAGATAAATCACTCCAAACTCCATGAAAGCATGTGTTTGTGAGTATTTAATTATAATTCCAGGGCTGGATCGAGCTTGTACAACCACACAGTGAATAATGTGATAATTTTAATGAGCCTGGAGCAAGAATTTAACTTTAATATATTAGAAAAGGAGCCACATTTGCTTTTTATAGGATGCAGCCTGTAAAACTTCAGCTCGTTTCAACGAGTCAATTCACTACTTAAGACTTTTACAAGTAAATATAATGTGTTAGAAGACGTGGGACACACCCAGGTGAGACACCCCTGTCGCTTTAAAGTGACTATTTTTCATATTTATTTACTCTAAAAATACTCAGCATGTTGATTATTATAGCTGTAAAAATGGTGTCAACTTAAACAAGAGACAGAAGTAAATATTGCACTGTACTAGGTATTTGTACTATGAGCCTTCACTCTGGAGGAAGTGAGTAACTTCGGTAAAGAACGATGAAACGGGCTCAGGGGCTTAAACTGAAACCTAACGAAGCTGTTTGATGGACACACTTTCAGGTGTGCTCAGGTATGACTTCTCATTACTGTAGCCAAAGTGCACTTGACCATGTCAGCACCATAAATGGGCGGAGCTTCCTGCTCTGAAAAGTGAAGCCAAACCTGCATTCTTTCTGATGCTCAGCAGGGGGCGACTCCTCTGACGGCAAAAACACTTTCTGCTGTGCAGAAGTCTATGAGCCCCTCACTTTGTGTAGACACTGCTGACTTCCATCCATCCATCCATTTTCTTCTGCTTATCCGGGGCCGGGTCGCGGGGGCAGGAGCCTAAGCAGAGAAGCCCAGACCTCCCTCTCCCCAGCCACCTCCACCACCTGTCTGCTGACTTTGTGGGCTCAATTACTACTTTCACAGATGAAGTTCAGTTTCTAAAATATGGTAATTATTAGACTCAGAAAGGAGAATTATCCAGGGCGTGCACGCTGCTCAGACTCAGTGCTGCACACACGCACACACACACACACACACACACACACAAACTGCATCAACAACATGATGCAGATGTCACAGTTTCAATAAGAGATCGTTTAGAGGCAAAAAAACACCCTAAATTTATTCAAGGAATAAGTTTTATATATATAGTGACAATTCACAACATCTCAAGAGACTTTATTAAGAGAAGCATTTGGTGACAGCGGGAAAGAAGAACTCCCTTCTTCCCCCCCAGCAGAAGCAGGCGCAGGGAGGAGCAGCCATCTGCTGTGACCGACTGTGGGACGAGGGGAAAGATAGAAAAAGGAGAGAGAGAGTTAATGGCATGTAAAAGTGGCAGATTGACAGAAGGAGAAGTGTTGAGCGCATCGTGGGACTTCCCCCACCCTCCTGAGGGGAACGACAGGGCCCCCGGAGCCCGGGCACCCACGGTGGTTATGGATGTGTGATAGAAACCTCAGTTAACAGTCTGTGGGTGTCCACAGGGATGAGGTGAAGGTCTGAAAGACAGAGTGAAAAATTCATGTTGATATTTAAAGAAGCAGGGCCGAGAATGGGGTCAAAGATCAGGGGACGATTACAGCGATGCCAAAACTGTGAATGACAGCGTGTGAAAGGAAAAGTGACGGTGCAGCGGAAACAGCTGGATGAGGACAGAGCGGGAGGCCGCAGATCTTCCTCGCTGAACTTCAGCTTCACGGCAGAGGTCACACACAGGGCAGAGACCACTCGCACCCCGATTGATACACTCCACATGTGACATCGGGCACAGGTGAGCCAGGGGACAAAAGGACGGTGAGGAATTCAGAATCGGAACGTGAGCAGGAAAGAGGGAGAGATTTTCTTTCTGTGGTTTTCATAAAGGCGAGCTCTCTGATTGCCTGTGTCAAAGTGACAGGGTCTTTTATGAGCACTTGGCGGGTCCCCGCCCTGGTTTGTATTGCTGGGCAGTGATAGCAGTGGCCATTGTTGGGCTACGAAGGGAGGAGTGGCCCCGTGCTATTGAGAGGGGAGGAGCCCGGCCCTGCTTGCCCGTCGTAGGCAGTGTGTTGGTTGAATAGGCAGCTAAGGTGTCCATGCCCCCCCCACAGTGCGCTTCAGTGTGGGAAAACCAGTGCAGGAAGCACCTGCAGCATCTTGACAGCGGCTGACGCGGGATTGCGTGCTAGCTCTGGGTGCAGAGGCCGCTGTGACCCGACACTCCACGCCGGCGAGTACAGTAGGAGTGTCACACTCCCATCCTGTGTTAACATCTCCGGTCAGAGATCAAACAGATCATGTTCACACACACACTGTAACCTATGGTACATGCTGCATTGTGCAGCTCATAGAGATATAGTATAAAGTACAGCAGCAGTGTAACACAACACTCTTTATGGTACAATGCATGTACAATTGCCATACATGCTCTTATACAATCGTATCAGTGCACATGTACACAAGTTATCCGGAAACAAATTGCAGCACATAATGCAGCACGCTTCAAAGCCGGACAGAAAAATGTGCTTAAAAAGACGTTAAAAATATTTTTGAAACTTTAATGAAAGTTATATTTTTTCAGGACAACGTTCACTAACGATGGAGGAAGCAGTGAGGACAACTGCTGCGTGGGTTATTTTACTGAAAGTTGGGTGATTTGATCCGAACCCTGAGGAGGTCTCTGCTGATAAACTGAGTACAGAGCAGCAAATGAGCACAACCACAAAAATTACACAATCAGCTGTCTGAATTTATTCAGCGGACCTGATTGCTGACAGCGTGAGACTCGAGGCATGCAGTAAAATAAAAATGACTGACAGACTGTCTGTGGAGTGCTCGACGGGACTATTTTTGGAAAAAAATATCACAGGAATCACATCCGATGATGCTGTTTTCAAAGCTCTTGGGCTCCACATATTCGTCCAGGTGTTTTTGTTTCCGGCCCCCGCCAAACCAACTTTGGTGCATCGGTTAGAGTCTGCCGAGTTCTCCGTGATGTTTCTGCGAGGAAGCGTGGACGTTCCTCACATTCCTCCGTGGGATGCACAAACAGCGTAACAACTGCAAACCAAGACGATGTTGCTCTCTGCTGCCTCGTGTGCTGCAGGTAAAACACTGCAGGCCAAAAGACAGACATCCTAAACTCAGTGCTGCATAATTTTTAAAAGGAAAGAGGAATGTTATCGATATTACAGTTCACAGGGCTGCAAACAAAGTATTAATGCTCAGATTTAACTTGCATTCTCTTATTTTGAAAAGATATTAAGTTAAGTGAGTCTGTGGCAGTCTGGCTTTATGTACGTGGTTATATGAGCACAGATGAGTTCATACTAAGGAAATTATGAAGCTTACAATAAGAAAAATAAAGAATTAATTGATTAAGTTCAGAGTTTGACAGACCATAGTCATTTTTACCAACACTACTGAAGATCCTCCAGCTCCACCGTGGATAGGATTAAAGTTTGGGTAATGCCACATGAACACGGCAGAAACAAGAGAAAAACTGACAAAATAAAAACACGACTTCATCTGAAATGCAACAGTTTCCTAATACGTGCCTCTTTAACTCCGGTGCCATCCCTAACCCCGAGCAGGTGGTCGGTGAAGATTAACGCCATCATTTAAAGAGGGGGAAACCCTTTTGCCAAGTTTCCTGTCACATCTGTTGAGTTACAGCATTCACCATAATCACAGCATACTTTCCTGTGGGTGAGAGAACTCAACGTTTTCCCTGCAAACTTCTTTCCATGCTCGAGATTCAGTACCTGCCGTCTCCCATCTTTCCTTCATTTCCTCCTCCTGTGTCACAGCGTGCCTCATATCGGTCATATCTGAATAGATGATAACAGGTTTATTGACTTCTCTGATGTTTCTGCTCTTGACTCGTATGATGATGTGTTTCTGTGATATTTAACCATGAAAGGCTGTAAAAGGGAATTTCCTGCAGATGTTGGTAAAAACATTTCTGATGTCGCTCTTTCATGCAGGATTAATATTACCAGTCTTTCTTTCTCTGAGATGACTCCTGATTGGCCGTCACTGTTTCCCGGGACAACAAATGAGCGGCAAAGCCACTTGACACATGACAAGCAGCTTGAACTAACTTGTTTTCTGATTGGGGGGTAAGGAAGGGGGGGGGCTAAACTGGGTTCACTACAGTGTGGCTGTTGTTCCAGCACAGAAGGATTACAATTAACCAGCCACCCCTGTTGGGCTTAATGACCGAGCACGGCAAAAGCCAGCAGCGGGGATACTTCCTGAACAGCGCCGGGTTGGCCCTAATTGGTTCTGGCACAGCAATCCTCACTGCTTATCTCATAGCCAGCTGAGAAAAATCAGCAGTGAAGTGTGAATCAAAACATGTTGATTGCAGGAAATTCAGCGGCATACCTGATGAAAAGGCTTCTTTTTACGGCATCACGAGCAGTCACACTTCCTCGGTTTTGATTTTTCAGACTGCTGCATTATGATCGTGTGTTTACCTACAATTATTATTTACATGAGCTAAAATTTAGCTGTTATGGGCAAGTTGTTTTCAGATGCATCCTGTACCGAGGTTACATAAATAAGGACATAAATAACGTGAGTGGGAATCGTAGAATCCCTTTTTTATGTAGTAAAAACCCTGTCAACACATGTCCAAGCTCAGAGTCAAATGGGGCTGGGGGGCTTTGGATGGGAGGTCCAGGGGATTTGGGTAAACCATCTGTTGACCAAAGCTTTTGGGAAAGAGCACTAATATGGATTTAGGATATTATTCTCTCTGCAGG
>VUQJ01042324.1:0-14119 GCA_015108635.1 Andinoacara biseriatus | reverse complement strand
TATTCTCTGAGCTACAGGTAGCCAGTGTAAGGACTTTAAAACTTGGGTGATGTGCTCTATTTTTCTGGTCTTGGTGAGAACACGAGCAGCAGCATTTTGGATTAGCTGCAGCTGTCTGATTGATTTTTTTGACAGACCTGTGCGATACTGTTGCAAAAATCAATGTGACTAAAGATAAATGCATAGATGAGTTTCTCTAGCTCTTGTTGAGACATCCTTTAATTCTAGAAATGTTCTTTAGGTGGTAGAAAACAGACTTTGTAACTGTTTGTATGTGTCTCTAAATGTTCAGGTATGAGTCCTTCACTACACCCAGATTTCGGGCCTGTTCACAGGTTTCTAAATGCAGTAGCTGAAGCTGTGCGCTGACTCTTGATCGTTCCTCTTTAGGTCCAAAGATAAACTGAAGATAAAACTTTAGTTTTGTTTTTATTCAGCTGGAGAAAGTTTTGGCACATCCGTGCATTGATTTGTTCTAAGCATCTGCTCAGTGCTTGGATAGGTTTTGAGTCACCTGGTTATAACATGATATAGAGCTGTGTATCATCTGCGTAGTTATGATAACTAATGCTATTACTTGTTATAATCTGAGCTAGTGGGAGCATGTAGATATTAAATAGGAGGGGTCCCAGGATTGAACCTTGGGGTACTCCACATGTGTTTCCTGTCCGTTCTGGAAAAAAAAATTGCCTATTGACACAAACACATTCCTGTTCTAAGTACTGTGTCTGAGCATTCTCCAGTCACTTTAATGGTCAGCAGTGTCAACAGTGTCAAATGCTGCACTAAGGTCCAGTAGAACCAGCCCTGCGGTTCTTCCGCAGTCTGTATTTGTGTGGATATCGTAGAAAACGACGAGGGCAGTCTCAGTGCTGTGGTGAGCACGGAAGCTGGAATGACAAACATCAAAGCAGTTTGTCATTGTTAAGAAGCTATTCAACTGTTAAAATACAGCTTTTTCAATAATTTTGCTGATGAATGGAAGGTTTTAGATTGGTATATAATTTTGTAATAGTGATTTATCCAGATTGTCTTTTTTTAACAGTGGTTTGATAACTGCAGTTTTTACAGCCTGGGGGAAAACACCTGATGAGAGGGATGAGTTTACTATTTGATGCAATGACAGGCAGAACTTTCTTAAGGAAGGTCGTAGGGGGGATATCAAGACAGCAGAAGGATGAGCTTAGTTGTTTTAAAGTTTCTTCCAAGTTTTTATGGTTGAGTTGGTGAAATGCAGCCATTGTTATTGTTATTGGGGTTGGTGTGGATGAGCAGATTAACCAAATTTTTGTAAATTTTGCTGGAAAATAGCTGTCAAATTCATTGCAGGCCTTGGTAGAGTGGAGTTCAGGTGGTAAAGTCACAGGTGGTGTTGTCAACCTTTCAACTGTGACAAACAAGGCACGGGTGTTGTTAATGTTTTTGTTTATGATTTCCGCAAAAAAATGTTTTACTTGCATGTTTTAACAAGGAACGATAGCTTCACAGCCTTTCTTTGACAACACCTGCAGATGTGGGAAAATCTGCAAGAACCGCCTCAAGATACACCAGGCCAGGAAGAAATGTTTGGAGGGGAATGACTTTCCACAGCGTACAGAGGGTACATCTGGTGAGACGCAGGAGGAGCCGGGCCAGGAAGCACCCCATAGTAGCCCAGAGCCTCGATGTGCAAAGCCAGTCCCTGCAAATTTCACCCTTGAAAAGGTTTGAATCACGTGGCCACAGGGCTGTAAGATTACAGTTTGGGAGCAGTTTGATGAGGACGTCGACAAGGTGCTAGAAGCAACTACAAAAGGAGATGTGGATCGACGGCTGCAGGCAATGACGACTATTATAGTTAGTATTGCTCAGGAGAGGTTTGGCATGGAGGAGGAGAGACCCACGCAGACAGACTAAAGTAAGCACCAGAGGACGACCAAGGTCCACAGCATCTAAAAGATCTGAGGTCCATCATGAGGAGCAGCGCCAGTTGCAAGCTGGATTGAGGAAGAGGTTGATAACTCTGCGATGAGCAGAAGGGCACCGAAGGCACGGGAAGGAAAGGGCCAGGGCCAGCTTCAATTGCCCCTGATGTCTTTGGAAGAAGAGTTAAAGGTCACACGGACAAGAAAACTGCTGATCTACAGGGATTCTAGAGACCCGAAGGTGTCCCAAGCAGGGGTGGTGGTAAGGACAGGAAGGAAGTGGTGTGCCCAGTCTGCAATACAGGATGCTGCATTCCGACTGTGCGACAAAGATCTGGAAGGTGTGGTGGCTCAGGGACGAGCAGGATTGGGCCTTTTACAGACAGTTCGACGCAAGGAAAGTAAGGGGAAGGATAGGCAAAGACAGAACCAGGAGGAGGTGAGGGCAGTGGTGGAGGAGGGAAGATCAACTGGTTTGAGGCAGCAAGGGGCTTGGATGAGGTGGGAGCAAGCCATGAATCGGAAAGTCACTTGGATGGACCTCTGTTGTGCGTGTGGAGCTGCAACGCATCACCATCCTAGTGCGGGCAGTGTATGACGTCCTGTCCACCCCAGCTAACCTCTTCACCTGGGGGAAGGTGGAGACACCAAATTGCCCACTATGTCCAGCAAGAGGATCAGTAGAGCACATCTTGAGCTCCTGTCCAATAGCACTCGGCCAGGGCCGTTACACCTGGTGCAATAACCAGGTGTTGAAACCGGTTGCAGAAGCCATCAGCAAGGGGATCAGCAGCTGCAGGGAGTGTGCAACAACACTAGCTCAATGACCTTTGTAAAGGCAGGAGAGCAACCCACCTAACTGGAAGGTTACTGCTTCTTTTGAACAACCCTTTTTCGATAATGTGAATAACTCATTGAAGCTGACCAAAAAATGCACCGATTTATGAAACATGAACATATGACACATGATAAGTAACATAAAGATCTGGGGTTTAACAATATATATAAAACTAAATAAATCTTCAGGGTACAGACTCAGCATCCTCATTTTGTTTCAAATCTGATACCTTTTAAACCAAATGTGATTAATGATAATTGCAATAGTGATGGCTAAGGTCAAGGTGTTTGCTTTTAATTAATTTCTTAGAATGAATCTATAGGTCAGGTTATTGCCTATAACATCTCAGATTGAGGTATTTTATGCAAATACGTCTTAATAAATTTAATAGAGGCCATTGGTTTCCACTCTGCTACAAAGCGAAATATAAAGAATTGGGAAAAAATCTTTTAGAAAACAAAATAGTGCCTGGGTTACAATTTTTTGAAGGGTTTTTATGGAAGAAAACAATACTTCTAATGAGAGGTCATACTCTATAGTCCAGGTGGTATGGCTCACTGAGTTAACTCTTATAGGCTCAACACGCTGGGAGCGACAAATGACCCGCATCGCCACTGGTGTGAAACCAAATACACAGGACGCAATAGCGACAGCAGCATTGTGAATCATGCTCTCACATCACTTGTCTACAAGAAATTTGATTGGTTATGAAGGGATTTTGGAGGGATTTTGACATTTTCAACGCCTTTTTATCTGTATCTTGATAATCACTGCGTGAAGTGTCATATACTGTAATATAGGAAATTCAATCACAGCTAAAATGATGTTTTCCTTCATGCTGAAAGTGTTTGCAGACTGCAGCATGTAGAATACTCTCCGCTCATTGGTCAGTCAATGAAACCCTCGCCGATTGGTTTATGTGCAAAAGTAGAACATTTTTCAACTTTGTTGTGTTGCATCGCCTGGTCGCGTGTGCATGTCTATCTGTACGAGCTCAAAATTTTACATGCACGAATGTTGCTGGAGGAGGGCAAGCGACTGTCGCTTGGTTGCACAAGCTCCATAGGAAATGAATGGAGAGCGAGCGACGTCGCTCCCAGTGTGTCGAGCCCATTAGGCTGAGGATGTGAATGGCAGGGGTTTAATTCCCAGTCTGGGTGAAAGGATTTTTTTTTTTATTAGATCTTTTCCCTAGTTTCTCAGCTAAAAACATTCACAGTTACATTTCTGGAAGGAGCAAATGTAAGCTGTATGTGAAAGTGTGTGATGTCTTTGAAAATAATGTAAGCTCACCTTGGTAAAAGAACACAGATAACAGGACACAGTGGCTTACAGAAGAGAGCATATGGGAGCATGTTTGTACTAATCTGCCTTTGTGTTCTTGCGAAATACATTATAAAGAAGTGAATATTATTTTTTTAATAAGTTGGTTTCACACAAATTGTGAAAAAGTCTTATTTTTAGCTGTTAGGCTTTAATGTTATTCTTTGAGCAAAATTATACAGTCTCAGTGTAAAATGACAAGAATTGGTTAATTAAGTAAAGAATCAATCAAATTATTAATTTAAAGGTTATTAATGGCACATATGCTAAATTTAATAATAGGTAAATTTAATTGTGAGCCACATTATGGAAATGACTTGTACAGCTAAGAGGGGCTTTATTAATTTGGTTTGAACAATCATGTTTAGATAAGTGGGAATAATATATTAAGCTGAATAGAAAATCCACAAATGCATGTATTATGAATGATGATTGATCCAAATATTTTACCATTTATTTTTACAAGCAAATGATTATTTTCTAGATCCTTGTTTAAAACAGTGAGGGCTGTTTATGGTTCCTGGTGGACTGTGCCTTTGTGGATTTTGCCCTGAAAATGTAGATGCATGAAGTGCATCAATTACAAATGAATTACAAGCCCCTTTTCCTTTAGGACAAACATTTTATAGATAATTTTTGAGAAAAAAAAACAGCTTGAGAAAAATATTGAATTTCAAATTAAAATCAATGGAATCTGGTATAGTATTAGAATAGAATTATGTTAAATATATACAAAAAATATATAATAATGTTTTAGGTTTGTAACATGAACAGAACTAAAAAGTTTAAACCCAAAGAAAAGACCAAAGTGGAAAAGTTGTTACATTATAGGTGTTTTAAATGTTGTAGCTTGTGGTTTCAGAATCCTTTTTTCTTTTCAAGTTCAAACCCTCAACTGCTACTCAATTCCCTATTGATGATAAGATATTTGAGGCTGAATCAGAGCGTTACGCTTGCGCCAGCGCTGAGGAGCTGACTACTGAATTGTTTTGTCTAAACATTTTGGATGCTGTTGTTCCCCTTAAGGTCAGGCGGCCAAAATCCAAGTCTCAGCCCTGGCTTAATGACATCACTCGTGCTGCTTGAAGAGAGTGCAGAAAAGCAGAATGAAAATGGAAAAAAGACAAGCTTCAGGTGTCTTATGGTATTTTAAAGCATAGCTGGTGTAAATATCAGAAACCTGTTAAGAACCAGAAATGGGCATATTTTACAAGTGTAATCAATAACAGTCACATGTCCCATGTCTTATTTAGCATTTTAAACTCTGTCCTTAACCCTCCACAACCTAGCTGCTAGGAAGCTTCTGATGAAAAGTGTGAAGCTTTTTAAAACTTTTTCATTGACAAAATTTTGACTATCAAATGTATTTCACCCCCTTCCTATGACCCTTCCATTGTCACAGCTCCACCTGCAGTTTTTAGCCCTTTTGAACGCGTGTCTCTATCTTATATGGGAAAAATTGTTACACAAATTAAATCTGGCTCTCCTAATGATACCCCCCCTCAGTTTTTTAAAAGAGGTTTGGGACACCATTGGGCCTTTTTTCAAAGGCTTATAAACAGCAGTCTAATCTTGGGTGAAGTACCTGTATCCTTTAAACAGGCAGTGGTACAGCCTTTACTGAAACAACCTGGCCAGAATGCTTCCTTGTTGTCCAATTTTAGATCAATTTCAAAGCTGCCTGTTGTGGGAAAAAGTAGTGGCCTCACAGTTGCAATATTTCTTAAATACTCACACTATGTTTCTGTCAGGATTCAAAGCATTTCATAGCACAGAATCTGCACTCTTGAGAGTTTTTAATGATATTTTAATACCTGCTGACTCAGGAGACTTAGTCATACCTGGGCTTTTAGATCTTAGCGACTTTTGACACAGTAGCTCATGATATTTTAATTTCTCACCTAAAATATGTTGGCATTAGAAATACTGTTCTGGAGAGGTTCAAGTCATATCTGACTGACAGAAGTTTTTCAGTTGTTCTCTGTAAATTTTATTCATCATCTGCCACTCTGTCATATGGTGTTCCCCAAGGTTCCGTCCTTGGGCCCCTTTGTTTTAGTATTTATTTACTTCCTCTTGGCTCCATCATCAGAAAACACATGTAATGGAAAATTTTACTTCAACTTCTTATGTGTTGTTCAGCTATGGAGTGTGTGACCATAAAGTGACCTGTAGGTTGTAAAATGGTCCAGATGACGATTCCTTATCTGTAACCTATACACACACTTCCTTTTCTCAGGGGCTTTTTAGTTTATGTTGTGACCTTTCTTATCTTAGGTTCCTATCTATGGGGGACATGCACCAGGGAAGGATCTCCTCTTCTTATTGGTTGGGCCAAAGAGGGGGAGGACAAGGATGCTGAGAAGTGTATAAGTACATTGTGTCTTTGTGTAGATTTTCAGAACTCACTCAGACCCCTCTGGGGGTATGGAGTGACTTCTCCTCATATGAGAATAAACCATGTAAAGGAATCTTGTCTCACATTTGATGAATACATTTCCATAACACATAATTTGTAATTTCATTTCATTTCATGCAGATGTTTGACAGATCTATTTACCACTAAAGCGTAAAGGCCCCAACTCCTTTAGACCTTTGTTAGAATGTCTTAAAGATATCAGAGTGCGGCTGACTCTGAACTTCTTGGATTGTAATGAAAAGAAAACAGAGGACATTATAATTGGGCCAAGTGGCCCAGGTGTTCCACCATCTGACCTAGGTCCACTTACAACCTGTGTCAAAACAGACACAGCTTTTAAAATGGACAAGCAGATAAACACAGTGCTGAGAAATAGCTTTTTTCAGCTGAGCCAGCTTTCCAAAATTAAATCTCTTATATCTTTTCAAGATTTAGAGAGGGCTTTGCATGCATTTGTGACCACCTGCCTTGATTATTGTAATGCACTAATGTTGGTATTGACCAGGTTTCATTGTCGCGTTTACAAATGGTCCAGAATGGTGTTGCTCACCTATTGACAGGGAGATGGAAATGTGAGCACATCACCCCTCTTCTTGCTTCTCTACACTGGTTGCCTGTCTATTTTAGAATTAAATAAAAAATTTTATTGTTTGCTTTTAAAGTTTTAAGTGGCCTGGCTCTCACATACCTAACAGACCTTTTACACACATACAGCCCACAAAGGTCCCTCAGGTCAGCTGACCAGCTACTTCTTGTTGTCCTCAAGTTGAGACTGAAACACTGGGGCGACCGAGTGTTGGCCGTAGTGGCGCCCAAACTATGGAATGAGTTGCTCTATTTTAGGCTGGCCCCAACACTAGAGGTCTTTAAATCTTGTTTTAAAACACACCTTGTGTTTGATATTTGTTAAGCGTTTGGAAATTATGCATTTGAAATTACCTGTGACACGTTACTCCCTTGACCACAGTCTTTATTTTTTGCTCCTCTTCTGTAATGCTAGCTAGATGCTGAAGTACTGCGACCACCTGATTGTAGCGTTGTAGTAATAGATGAATTATATTCTGCCTCTTTCATCTCTTTGTATGCGATAAGCCCCATGAATGTGTACTCCAATACATTTTTTTCTTAATGTGTTATTGTTCCTCTATTTAGACTCAGGTCAGTTTGATGTTTAAAGGCGCAGTGACTGGAAATAAAATCTTTCCTTAGATGAGTTAAACCTTAAATAAATGGTAAATGGACTAGTTCTTATATAGCGCTTTTCTACTCTGACTGAGCACTCAAAGCGCTTATACAACATGTTTGCATTTACCCCATTCACACAAGCACTTCCATGTGTAAGCTAAGTGCTTTTAATTATCTAACATTCACTCACACATTCATACTCCAACGCTTGCATCGGAGAGCAACTTGGGGTTAAGTATCTTGCCCAAGGATACATTGTCATGCAGCCTGGAGTAGCCAGGAATTGAACCACCAACCTTCCGATCAGTGGGTGACCTGCTCTACCTCCTGAGCTACAGCCACCCCAATTTTTGGTTTATATATTTCTTCTTTTGATAAGCCATTACAGTGCAGTTGATCCTTGAGGCAGCCGGGTCAGGCTTCATTGCTGCTTGCACTCAGCAGGAGGGGCTGCATCCTTCTTGGGATCATAGTCAGGGTCGTTCTCCTCGTCAGCCTCCTCTTCACTTTCCTCATCATCTGCCTCCTCTCCTTCTTCATCATAATCCTCGTCATCATCCTCTATGGCCTCTCCTGTGAAGTAGAGCACAGCTCGAGGTACAATACGTTCATGGATGAAGTGGCCGATTTCAAAGTCAGCAGCCAGAATGGCTTCTGAATCCTCATCCAACTCACCATTTTCTGGAACCTCTGGTGGGGTGAAGAAGTTGAAGGAGGAGTCATTGGGGAGCATTTTGGTGACCGTTCTGACCGTACCACGGCCTTTGTACTTTTGTTTCTTTTTGATTGTTTTCAATGTGACATTCTTGCCCTTTGTCCAGTCAATCGTGCAGCCTGTGCAGCTCATGATCTCTGGTCCATCAAAGGAAAGGGGGTCATTCTCGTCAGGCTCTGACCTCATCTTGTAGGTTTTTGTCAACACTGTGTTTGTAAAGAAGTCATTGGGCTCGAAGTGTAATTCTAATGTGAAGCTCATTGACTGTCATGGATCTGAGAATTTAACTTTAATGTCTTGTAAATGCTTAAGGATGGGTTCATCATGTTCCTGCAACATGTCACTGAGCAGATCCACATTTTTGCCTTTCTCCCCATCCTTCTTCTCTTCCTCCAACTTGGCCTTCCCCTTCATCTCATCTATTAGCTCCTCTTCATCAACTGCCTTCCATTCACATTCTTCATCTGTGGGCTCATAAGCTGCTTTCACTATGTCACTTCTTTTGTCGAAGAGGGGCTGGTAGAGTGCTGCATATTTTCCCTCCAGTTCATGTACTTCCTCGTAGAACTTTGCTTCAATGTGGGCAAATTTTACTTGCAGGTTCTTGAGCGCATAACGAGCCTGTTTTGAAAATGTAAGGAGTAGAAAGTAGAGATATTTGTGTAAAAATAGGGAGTAAATCTAAAAAGTTGTCAGAAAAATAAATACTCAAGTAAAGTACAGATACCTGAAAATTCTACTTAAGTACAGTAACAGAGTATTTGTACTTTGTTATATGCTGCTCAAAGTATTCACAAAAGTAACAAACTGTCGAAAATAAATTATTCTCACAGAACTGGAATGGATTGTTTATGTCCAGGGCCAGCCCAAGCCTTGAAGGAGGACTAATAATGGAGGGTTGAAGTTGAATATTAATTTTTTTGCATGCATCAGCCCAATGTACATAGGCTCACTGAAATAACTCTGCAAATGCACCAAATTACAAACTAGTAAATAAGTCATTTGTAATTTGTAAATAATTATTGAACATACAGAATTGATGTGCATTAGTGGAATAATATTGAATACAAGTGGTTGGCGATTGGGCCCAGTGCTACAAGAAGTGCAGGAAATAGCAATATAAACCTGCTATTCCACAAAATAGCATGTTGGTACCCCAGGAGCACAAAGGCATAAAAGTGAGGTCCACTAGTCTCTCAATGCAATGTGACCACAGTGTGAAAACAACAAAATGCTGTGAACAGTGAGTAAACCAGTGGGATTAAACCACCACAGCTCACAAATACAGTTGCATGGATAAATAAAGCCAAGATATGCCCAGCTAGCATGTCTCACTCACTGAACCTTGTAAATATTGAAAAACCCTGACATAAAAGTGTCATGATTCTGCAGTGTGGCAGGCAGCATAAGGACCCAAACACAGGACTCAAGAGGTAAAGTGTGAACTCAGAAATACACAGCTTTATAGCTGGATACACATCAGGTACAAAGAAACAAAGAAAGCTCAACTGTAGCTAATAACTCAACAGCAAGGAATGCACAGAGAGACCAGGAAACACACTGCCTGAGTGAGACTACTAGAGGAACAAGATCACACTGGGAAACATCAAAATTCATAAGGAAACAATGTCACAAATGTGTCTGTAGGAAACTTCCTGTCAACTGTCAAATTCAAAGTGATGACTCAGGAGGACAAAAGGAGAGATGTGCAGGTAATAAAGACTCAGTGCACATACCTTTAAAAATGATGGTAAAGGACATTACTCCACCTGCACATATTTGTCCTCGGGCTTGTGTCTGCTGCTTATAAAAAGAGGAGCTGAAATTGGAGGACATCAGATTCTTTCACTGCAGTGGACAACTCACAAATATAGAAATAATATGTAAGTAATTCTATTATATTATAAAATATATTACTTCTGTTTAAGTGTGGTTTATGAAATTTGACTGATCTTATTGTTTTTCAGCAATTTAAAAGTCAGTGAAAGTTTTTTAATATTTGGATACAATTTTCTATCTGTTTTTAATTATTTTTTTATATTTTTTTAACGACACTTAAAAAATGCTCTAAAATCACTTGTAACAGTTTTAATAATTATATGCAATGTGAAGGTGAAAAACACAATTTCCAAAAAATTTAATTACATTTATTTAGACAATCTTCATCTGTTACTTCTTATAAAACATTTGATTTGCTTAAGTAATACTACTTATAATACACTATTGCATTTTGATCTTGTTGTTTTCAATTTAAAAGGCAATTAGTTTTTTTTAATATATTTAGATACACATTTCTATCTTTTAAAATGATAATTCTTCCTTTTTTTAATGACACTTGAAAAATCTAAAATCACTTGTAACAATTTAAAGAATTTTTTATGCAATGAGGAGCTGAAAACCACAATTTCCAAAACACATAGTTACATGTATTTAGACAAACTTCATCTCTTACTTCTTGTTTTGTTTAAGTAATACTACTTATAATACACTATTGCATTTTAACATAAATATATGGTATTTATGGTATAATAAGTGAACTGATGACTAATATTTATGAACAATTAATTATAATGAATCATCAAAGTCAGCTTTTTCTTTCATCAATTGTTAATTCCCTTTTTTCTGATTCATAGTCAATCTAAAGAAGCACCTTGTTGACAGATGTGGAATAATTATGAAAATTTTTTTTTTCCAAACTGTTAATCAGTCAACGTTCCTTTAGGACTCAAAGCTAAAGCCAAGAGGACTATTTGGAAGACATCTAAAAATATTCCCAAATACAAGAAATATTCCCATGAAGAGTGACCAGCAAATTCATCTTTTATCAGAATCAAATTTGGACTTTCTATGTATTTCAGAGACGTGGTTACAGCCATCCTCTCCTGTTAATGTGTTTATGGTTCTAGGGTATCAGTGCTTCAGGCAGGACAGATCTGTAGGGAAAGGTTCTTATTTATGCTAGAAACAGCATTAAATATGAAAGTGTTGTGTTTAAGTCCTGTAACACTATGGATTATGTTGGTTTAAAAAATATTGTTGTCCCAACAGATGTCTTTCAACATTATAGGATTGCATAGACCTCAATCTGCAAATGACAAAGATTCTTAATGAATGCAACCATAACACAAAGCTAATTCTTATGGACAATTTGAATTTGGATTGAGAGTACAAATCCAAGAGAAAAAAGTTAAAAAGTATAATGGATAAATATAATTTGAGTCAAATGATAAAGGGTTCAAGGACTTCAAAAATATCAAGTACACATCTGGATCTGATATTTACAAATAAACCAGAAAGAACAACTGAAAGTTACAATTTGATTACTGGTCTCTCTAATCAAGCTGACTAAAAGTAGAGTTAATTACTGTAAAGAAATGCTGGTAAATGTTTTTAATTGTACCCCAAACGACAGGCGAGCTGCTTCTGATAAAGAAATAAATGATCTGGAATGGAGTGATATAATAAATAGATCTTGGAAACTGTTGCAATAGCTTCACTGATAAAATTAATTCTGTTAGGGATCATTTTCCCCTTAAAAGTCCAGAATACAAGCAAAAGAAAAAAAATCATCTACCATAGAAAAATTCTTATGAGAGAATGGAGGGAGAGCAGGAAGGGACATAGATAGGTTCATTTTTTAAAGGACTAAAAGACAAAGCTATTCAAGAAATGAAGAAAGCTAAATCTCATTTTTATAATAATATACTGGATGCTGCGAAAGGGAATAGTAAGATTATCTGGCACCACATCAATACTATCAATACTATGAGGAAGAAAACAACTTCTCTGGGAGACATTTGTTCTAAAATTGAGGCAGAACTATCTGACAATAAGGCTAATATTGCTGCAATTTTTAACAATTTTTTCTTCATTCTGTAAATGAGCTAAGTAGGAATTTTAATGATGATGAAGTTGACATTGTCCATGTGATAATGGTCCATGTGAAAGACTTCTGATCTGTTCCCAACAAACACCACAGAAGTGAATAAAATTATGAGCTTTTTAAAAAGGAGGGATATTTGCAGGGATGTTTTACAGCATTACTTTTTTAAAAAAACATTGTAATATTATGGTTTTACTTGTAACTAAATTAATCTCTCATTTGAAAAAAATGTGTTTCCTAATGCACAGAAACGCGTAATTATTACTCCTATCTTTAAGTCTGTCTTAAGCCTCCATGAAGTCAGTAATTATAGGCCTATGAGTATATTGCCAGTATCCAAGGTTGCTGAGAAGGTTGTAGTGAAACAATTGACAAGTGGCCTACATTAAGTGCAATTTGGTTTCCAGTCCATCACTCCACTGAAACGTTACACTACATTTGATAGGAGGGGTGGTTGGTGCAGTTTTTTTTGGATCTGAAGAAGGTGTGTATTGAGTTGGAGTGCGAGGTGGAGCTGGCTCTGTTGTGGGTGGGGGTGAGGAGAGTGCAGGGAGTGATTTTACTTAGTGAAATTAGTTTTAAGCCAACTCTGGTACAATATTAACATATTGTACATGGTGATTAATTAAAGGTAAAAGGCATCCCAAATTAAAAAGAGTGAAAAACTGTAGGAGAACCATATAGACAAATTCATGATAAGAAATGTTTTATTATCAATAATCACAGTAAAATGTTAGAACTGTATTTGTTAGATAATTTAACTAAGTAACATATTTGTATGTTGTGAACTGGGAACCTCAAACTTGTTTACAAGACAAATTTAGAAAGTTGAATTAAAGCTACTGTAGGGAGATTACAGTATGTAGTACTTTTAAAGCTTTCTTTCACACGGCAATAACCATGATGAACTTCATTTCCAGAAAGTGCAGCTGAGAAAAGCATCATCATGATTGCAAAGGCTCCTTTCATCTTTCTTCTGTTTGTTGGTAAGAGTAACATTTATTGCTCACATAATTTTACATTCAGCTTATATGTGACAAAATCTGAAAATTCTATTCAGCGTGCTGCAAGGCACAGGCCACAACTGACCCTACAACAACCACAGCTGCAGAGACAACAACCACAGCTGCCACTACGACACCCCCAGTTGCAACATTAACAACCACAGCTTCCCCTACAACAACCACAGCTTCCCCTACAACAACCACAGTTGCCCCTATAACAACCACAGCTGCAACGACACCCACAGTTGCAACAATAACAACCACAGCTTCCCCTACAACAACCACAGCTGCCCCTACAACAACCACAGTTGCCCCTATAACAACGACACCTACAGTTGCAACAATAGCAACCACAGCTTCTGCAACATCGACCACAGCTTCCCCTACAACAACAACAGCTGCCCCTATAACAACCACAGCTGCAATGACATCCACAGTTGCAACAATAACAACCACAGCTTCCCCTACAACAACCACAGCTTCCCCTACAACAACCACAGCTTCCCCTACAACAACCACAGCTGACCCTACAACAACCACAGCTGCACAAACAACAACAGTTGCAACAATAACAACCACAGCTTCCCCTACAACAACCACAGCTTCCCCTACAACAACCACAGTTGCCCCTATAACAACGACACCCACAGTTGCAACAATAGCAACCACAGCTTCTGCAACATCGACCACAGCTTTCCCTACAACAACAACAGCTGCAGAGACAACAACCACAGCTGCAATGACATCCACAGTTGCAACAATAACAACCACAGCTTCCCCTACAACAACCACAGCTTCCCCTACAACAACCACAGTTGCCCCTATAACAACGACACCTACAGTTGCAA
>VUQJ01042319.1:0-11328 GCA_015108635.1 Andinoacara biseriatus | reverse complement strand
GTAATTGTTTTCTTGTTACTCTGTAAGGACAGAAATATTCAGATAAAACAATGTCAGGCCAAGTGTGACAAACAGCAAAGCTTGTTTCAGCTCCTCACCACAGTGTGTGAGCAAATGTTTGATTTGGAAGATTTTTACACCTCCAAGGGAAGGGACAATAGGGAGCTTTTGCTTTTTAGAGGATTGTGGTAAGTACTACACTATGGAGAGACTATGTGTGACAGTGTTCTATAACATTTGGACTATGGTTTAACTGACTTTAGTTTAATAATTATGGTGACCCCTTTGCACAGTACTTTGGTTCATGACAACAATACCTGCAAAATCTATCAGCATGCTAACATTTGCATTTTGTTGACATAGAATCATTGGTTACCATGATGCAGCTGGTCAGGTAGTTGAAGACTGTTGCTTTAAATTGAAAGTATTCTCCGCGAATGATGGAGTAGGGCATGGTGAGCTCGAGGAAGAAGGGCTGGAAGACCTTAACTTCTTGAGGAGGAGCCAAACCAAATCCCTGAGAGGACAAACAGAAAGCCTCCGTCTCCCAGGTGGTGATGGTGTCTGGGATTGTGAGGGACACGTCCTTTGATCCAGATTCTCTAAATCAGCAGAATTCCAAAATGGCACACTTTCAGATACTCAAACATACCTACATTACTAAGAGTAGCCAACAAAAACTGTGCATGCAAATGACAGTGTAACAGTCACTGCATTGTTAGACATTTAAAAAGCAATAAAGGTTCATGTTGCTGAAGCAGAAAAAAACACTTCAACTTTTAAGAACAGAATTCTAAACATGAAAAAATATTTGCCCAAACCAACTTTCATTGTTCAGCTTTCAAGACAATTATTGTTTAATTAATTCACATGCCCAGGTGTCCATAAATAATAATATTTTTTTTGTTTATATGCACATTTTAATGCACTCAAGAACATATCAAAGTCAGATTATGCATAAGACACCGTGCAATACATCAACAGTCAAGAGAATGGGAAAGCTTAAAAAGACAGCTTTTAAGACTGGAGACAGTATGAGAATCATGATTGCAAATCTGATGCAGGAGAGAGAGCCCAAGATGAGGGGTCACTCAGCTAAAAGGGATAAAAGCCCATTGTGGTCAGAAAAGCGTGATCTGAAGTGTTTAACTGTACATACTGTTTACAGACTGAAGGATTTGAATCTGCTAATATCACTGTGAAGTGCCACTGATACCAGCAGATTCCAATCTCTTTAACAGAACATCATGAGAGACCACGTCAAAGGCAGAGCTCAGGTCAAGTACAGCTAACAGCCCGCAGTCAGCTGCCATCAACAGACTGTAATTTTGACCAGGGCTGTCTCTGTATTGTGAAGTGCCCAAAAACTAGACTGAAATTGTTTACATAAATGATTGTTAGTAACGTGAGATTAATTCTGTGCAACAGTTTTTTTAATATTCTTTTAGTTTGAACTAGGCTGCATCAGGTTGCTTAAGAACTGGAATTATCACATCTGTTTTGAGAGGCAAAGGAATGAATGTTAGGAATTAATGTATTATTTTGATTATTAAAGGAGAGAGGACAAACAGGATATTTCTTAGCAGTTGGGAGTTTGAAACTAGAAAGGAAAGAACAGTTGGGAATCATAAAGTATACTATAAGCTGAGTTACCTAGAGCCAGCTGCAGATGAAAATTTTTAATCTTAGTACTGAAAAAGGTTAAAAAAGTATTCCACTATTCAGTAAAACTAAGGTAGAAAACTGCAAAGTGGTCATAGGATGTTGTTTATAGTAGAGAAAAGAGCCCTAGTATTCCCTTCCACAGAGCCGATCAGTGTTGCATGAGATTTGGATTTAGCTGCAGACAAAGCATCCTTATAGTAGCACATTTGTTCATAAACAGCAATATCAGTCTTTTTGTGCAGAGGCTGGTATCCCTATATGTATGAATTTTTTTTTCCCATTTCATGACCACGTACCCAACTTCCACGAGGTCCCATATCCAAGTCTCTGGGAAGAAAGTTCGTACAGTTTCTATAGGTGGAGCTGAATCATCATGAAACATTTCTACCAAAGCATTTGCAGGTACAATAGGTGGTCCAGGTGGTCCAGGTACTCCTCTAAGACCTGTTCCTACTTTATGAACTCTATAAAGGGTACTTCCTCCAATACCTGAAAATAAACCAGAAATATATCATCAGAATCAGGGACCAGTCTTGATATGTTGCTTTAATTTTAGTAAACATCATTTGGAATTTGACATGGAAAAAAGAAAAGAAAAAGTCACCATAGGAGCTGTAATAGTAATCTCTTCCTTTGAATCTCAAACATGAGGGAATTTGGATCAGCAGGTTCGTTGCCATCTTCAGTCCTACGTTCTAGACACACAAACAGAGAATTTATTGCAGCTAAAGCCACAAAGACCATTATATTTATTATTAGCTTACATGTATTGTTGTTGTTATTATTTCTTCTCATATAAACATGAACACCTGATTGCTAGGTAAGCAAAGGTAGGGAAAAAATATTGACTACTGTTTTGACTGTATTGACTTAAACTGCTTGACTGTATGCCCTGTTTTGACTGTTTTTCATTTATATTTCTTGATTGATTTTTATATATTCCAGATAACCTTTTATACTTGCATTTAATTTTAATTATCAATTATGTGCTATATATATTGTGCTTTCATTATATTTTTCTTTGTGGTTGCACTCTGAACTGTGTTATATTAATGTACAGCCTGAACAACTGTCGGACATAAATCAGTGGATTTGGCACTTTTAATGCCTACTGTACTACCAGAGTGAGGGATTTTCACTGGGTATACTGGGATTTACAGCTTTAATAAGATTCTGACAGCTAGAGTAGTAAAGCTGTCAAAAGATGGTGAATTTCCATCAGGTGGCTGCAGTTGGAAGGCTGCCAGGAGGTCTGTGGAGAGGGCCAAGAGGTTCAGCAAACTGCCAAAAGGTTATGTAAACGCTACTGTCAAATTTAATAAAAAGAAATAAATCTTGCAGAATCATAGTAAAACATGCGTAATCATATTCAACATATGTAACTGTTAAGATTTGAAGAGTTATATAACAAAAAAGGAGGGGCTGAAAAGCCCCCTTTGTCAATTTAAACCTGCAGAAGCCCTGGCAGTCTTTGTCTCCACTGGCCCTTGTCACCCTTTGACCTGCATTTGCTTATGGTGTACCTTCCTGGGGAAGCTCTTGCTTTTTCTTCTTTGTTTTTTGTTGAACTTTTTTGTCTAATACATAGCTTGCGATGACTCCCGTCTTCTTATCTTTTGTGTCTAAGAGATCTCTTTTTTTTAAAAATCTTATTGGGGTAAAGAAAATCTGAACAGTTGTCTTATCTGCCTGAAAAACTCCTTTAAATTTTATCATCTGAAAGTACTTTTCATTTTATGTTGCCTGTTTGTGTTATGATGATGTGTTTTCTCTTTGCTTTTCAGGTGGAGGTGTGAGCATCCTTGGTTTGCTGCCCATGGACGTTCTCAAGCTAATTGTACACATATGCACTCTATTATCATCCTGTGGATTTAAGGCCAAACAGTAGCTGTAGACTTGTTCTATCAAGTTGAGGTCAGGACTCTATGCAGGCCAGTCAAGTTCTTCCACACTAAAAGCACTCATCCATCTCTTTATGGTCCTTGCTTTGTGCACTGGTGCTCAGTCATGTTGGAACAGGAAAGGGCCATCCCCAGACTGTTCTCACATAGTTGGGAGCATGAAATTGTCTAAAATGCCTTGTATATTAAAGCATTAAGAGTTGCCGTCATTGGAACGAACTCCTGAAAGACAACCCCACATTCTGATTTAACCTCCATCAAACTTTACACTTGGCACAATGCAGTCAGACAAGTCCTGGCAATGGCCAAACCCAGAGTCATCCATCAGATTGACAGAGAAGGGTGATTCATCACTTCAGAGTACACGTCTATACTGCTCAGTGTGATTCACACCATACCACACAACACTTTGCATTGCACTTGGTGATTTAAGGCTTGGATACAGCTGCTCAGCCATGGAAATCCATTCCATGATACTCTATGCACTGTTCTTCAGGTAGTCTGAAGGCCACTTTGTAGCTGACCTGCTGTCATTCCAAATCACTTCCACTTTGCTATAAAATCACTAACAGCTGACTATTTAGTACTGAGGAAATTTCATGTATGAACTTGTTGCACAGGTAGCATCCTATTTACGGTACCATGCTGGAATTCACTGAGCTCCTGAGAGCGAAACATTCTTTCACAAATGTTTGTAGAAGCAGACAGCATGCCTAGGTGCATAATTTTATATAACTGTGGTCATGGAAATGATTAGAATGCCAACATTCAATGATTTGGATGGGTGAGGGAATACTTTTGGCAATAAAGTGTACATCCATGTTTTATACAAAGTCTTTAGTCACATGCTCATGGGAAATATTCATATATTACCTTGAATACTGTGTAGGCATTTTCATCTTGATCAGGAAACGGTAAAACGTATCTTCTTGTTCTTACATTCAAGCAGACACTAGGTTCTTCAACCTCATATGGCATAAATAATTTCCTGACAGGCAGCAACTGAAAAATCTGAAAAGAAAAGCAAGGTTCACAGATATACACTTCCACAGAACTCTTAAGACATTTCTGACACCTTAGAAGATATTTAAGACCTGCACTTGTGATGAAATGTATATGTAAAATTTACAGTGCTTAACAGATTTATTAGACCACCAGTCAGTGTGAACTTTATGTTACAGTTGTCCTCAGATAATAGTATTGATAATTACCAAAATAATTTGTGGTTGAATGTGATACTTGATTAATTTCTGACTTCTCAGAGAGGTGTTGTGTTTTGGCTCCAATTTGGATATAAAATGTGAATTCATGTTCTTATTTGCCTAATAAATACTTTAAATTTTGGTTTGGCAGATTTTCAAAATATTTCGGGTTTTTTTATTAATAAATTTGTTAAGCACTTTATCTGTCAAAATCATACCTTTATTCATAAGGGATATTTAAAAAATATTAGTATATACAACTCTTTTTCATATTAAATTTATATGACAGGATGCTTTATAACAAAATCTATGTTGAAATGTAATGGTAAATGGTAAATGGACTAGTTCTTATATACTGCTTTTCTACTCCACTACTCTACTCTATTTTGAGCACATGTTTATTATACTGTTGTAAGCAAAGTGCAGTTGACCAATGCGGAAAAAACAAAACAGAGGAAAACAGTTACAGAACAAAACCATTGACTGACCTACAAAACCCATTTAGGAGCAAGATTTACAACTAAGCCACACAACCTCAAAATGCCTCCACACATTTATTTGGACAAAACAAAGTGAAAGTTACACTTAAATGATGCATGCTAAAAGTTACACAACAGGCTTTTCAACACAGTAAAAAACTGAATAGATGCAGTGCTATTTCACATTACAGGTACAGAGAGGGAAGAAAAATGATAAGTACACTTCACTACATATTTTTTACAATAAGAGGTAAAGAGATACTGCCATGACACAGCTTAAATTGTTGTGAACCTCGTACCTTCCTTGGTTCAACTTTCACTCACTTTTCAGAAGTAGGACAGTCCCCATGTTTGTAATAACTCTGACAGACTGAGTGTTGTTTTGCTTTTATAGAATTTCTCTGCTACTTATGACACTAGAAGAGACTGCAAGTAAAAGTTGTATGCCTTTGTATGTATATGTGGTTGATATCAGCATTTACCTTGTCTGCATCAAGAGTTGTTCCTGGCTCCTTGATGAGGACGCTCTTATCAATGGCTTTCACACCACACAGAGAGTGTGGCAGGGCTGTCACCTGCATGTTGGTTTGTTCTGCTGGGACAGCTGAAGAAGGTGTGAACTCCAGTGACACCTGACACACAAAATATACATCACACTATCTCAACTTAAATGGTTTTAAAAGTTCAAACCTTTATAACACAGAAACCATGGATTAGCTTTAATGTGATTTTTGGAGTTCGGGTGTGGTCCTCAAGCCCCACTCCATGCAGGCAAATGTGGCTTCTTTGCTGGAAGTGGCAAGCCTGTGCCACTCAGATTGGATGAAATTTATTTATTGTATGTAATGAATTTTTAAAATGGACATACTTCCAAAGACCCCTATGGAAGAGTCACCAAGGGAACTGCCTGGGATAGGGTTACTCAAGAGGGACCTCAAGGGAGAGTGTCTGGTAGCTGGGCATTAGCCCATGGTGCCAGCAAGCTGGTTACTCACGTTACAGCTCTGAAAGTGTACCCCAGCTCTGATCACAAACCACACAAAAACAAAAAACTGAAAAAAACAAACCAACAGGTCCAAACATTAGCCAAAACTCACTGCACTAGAGAACCACTCAATCACTGTTAATACCAAAAACCTGCCTGAGTGGGTAACACACACAAGCTGCAGGACTAAACTTACCATCCCAATACGCAACTCAAATCAACCAGAGTTCAATTTCAATCCTAAAACACATCTCTGTGGACATAGGGTACAGCAAACAATCCACATTGCATCACACAAACCCAATGTCCTCGCCGGACCTCACAACATCATGATGGCCACAAACAACTCCAGCATAATCCTGGACAAGCACCCACTTGTCATGAACCAGGCCACATGGCCATGACAAAAAAAGGGAGATGCACAGAAATGCCAAATAAAATGTGTTTTGTTTTAAATTAAAGGAACAGAAACAGAACTCAAATCAATCATGATATGTGTAGTCAGTACAATCAGTAGTGTCTCTGATTGGCAAACGAGCTACTTATCAGACTTGGTTAGCCTGTGGGACTCTGGAGGCAGCTGATGGGTACTGGCAGGCTAAGAGGAACTTGGATCGGGCAGTGGTCGAAGCAAAACTCAAGTGTGAGAGGAGTTTGGTGAGGACATGGAAAGACTTTTAGATGGCCTTGAAGTGATTCTGGCAAACCGATTCAGGAGGGGAAAGCGGTGCTCTATTCACATGGTGTATAGTGCGGGTGGGGCACTGCTGACTTCAACTAAAGCTATAGTCAGGCGGTGGAAAGAATACTTCAAGGACCTCCTTAATCCCACTGACATGCATTCTGTAGTTGAAGCAGCGTCTAGGGATGAGAGTGACTCGCCCATCACTAAGGGTGAGGTCACTGAGGTGCTTAAACAACTCCTTGGTGGCAGGGCCCCTGAGGTAGTCGGAATTCGACCTTGGTTCCTGAAGGTTCTGCATATTGTAGGGCTGTCTTGGTTGACACACCTCTGCAACATTGTGTGGAGATCTGGTGTAGTGCCACTGAAATGGCAGACTGGGTAATGGTCCCCATCTTCAAGTAAGGAGACCGGAGGGTGTGCTCTGACTATCGGGGGTTCACACTCCTCACCCTCTCCAGGTGCTGGAAAGGAGGATCCGTGCGTTAGTCGAACGTCATATTCAAGAGGAACAATGCAGTTTACATCCTGGTTGCAGAAAGCTGGATCAGCTCTTAATCCTGTGTGTGTGGGAGTTTGCACATCCAATCTACATGTGTTTTGTGAATTTGGAGCAGGCGTTCAATCACGTCCCTCAGGCTACCCTGTGGGAGGTGCTGTAGGAGTATGGCGTGTCTGGCCTGTTGTTTCAGGCCATTTAGTCCCTGTACAACTGCAGCAAGAGCTTGGTCCGTATTGCCGGCAATAAGACAGACTTGTTTGCTGTGAGTGTTGGACTTCGTCAGGGCTGCCCTTTGTCACAGATTCTTTTCATAATATTTATGGACAGAATTTCTAGGCATAGCCAAGTGGTTAAAGGGTTCCACTTTGGTGGCCTCAGAAGCTGCTGCTCCTCAGTTGAGGTATGGCTAGGATGCCTTTTGGGCACCTCTTGGTAGAGGTGTTCCGAGCATGTCATACCAGGAGGAGGCCCCAAGGAAGACCCAGGACATGCTGGAGAGATTATATCTTTTGGCTGGCCTGGGAATGCCTTAGGGTCCCCCCAGATGAGCTGGTGGAGGTGACTGGGGACAGGGATGTCTGGGCTTCTCTGCTTAGGTTTCTGCCGTCATGATCCGACCCCGGATAAGTGGAACAAAATGGATGGATGGATGGACATGATTTAACCTAACATGCACTTATAAGTATATCTGACACAGCTGCATATAGTTTACACCACCATGTACCTTGTTACTGAAGCATTTCTCAGTGGAGAAGTCAGCACTGTGGGCGATCACATTCTTGCTTGGGACTACAGCATAAGCAACAATCTGGACGTCTGGTGCCATCTCAGGAGACACTCTCAACTTAAAAGATACCTCACCTTCACTCACTGAAACAAACAAAAAAACAAAGAGCCATTGTATTGATCTTCTTTAACATTCACCAAAATTGTTGTTCCAATAGAAGTCACTTGACTGTGTAACTTTAAACAGTATTTAATATGCAATAGAATTTGATGAAGTTATGATTAGAGCCAGTCTTTACATACCTGACTGATCTTTAACTTCAATCTGTTTAAATCCTTGCATGGCAATGGTTCCTCTAGCCAGGACCTGAAGAATATAGAAGAAAATGACAAACAATGACACCAGTGTTGTTTTTGTTAACAATGACAAAATTATTTTGTTGCCAACCCATTTTTTTATGATAACAAAACGATGACGAGATAAACATGGCTCTTTGATGACTAAAACATGATGAGACATCTGTGAGTTTTTCATTGACAAGATGAAACTAGACAAGAAGGTTAGTGATGTTTCATCAGTGATCCAAAATGCATGACATGTCTGCCTATTGTGCTTGTAATCTGAAGTGTTGTTTTCTTCAATGATAATGAAATTATTTCGTTGACGACTTTTTTTTTCATGACAATAACAAGACTGGTGAGATAACTATGCCTCTTTGATGACTAAAACATGATGAGACAAATTATTTTGTTGCCAACCCATTTTTTTTATGATAACAAAACGATGACGAGATAAACATGGTGAGACATCTGTGAGTTTTTCATTGACGAGACAAAACTAGACAAGAAGGTTAATGGATGTGCCATCGGTCATCCAAAATGCATGACATGTCGGCCTATTGTGATTGTACTCTGTCAGTCAAAAGCTAAAACCTATCAGTAATGCTGCTGCATCCCATCTATTTTTGGTCATGCCCACCACCTCCATTAGTTTAATCCATGGTTGTCAAACTCAATCACTGGAAGGGCCAAAATTGAAGACAGTCTGAGTCATGGGTCGAACAGGATTAAAAATAATAATTTTAATCAGCACTATGAATTTGAATTGCCAGAAAACAGCAACTTTTTCATCAGCACATTAAATAAAATATAAAATTATATTTTTCTTCAAAAAATAACAGGAAAAATGAATATATTTCAAGCTGATTAAAAATTGCAAATTTTCCAGGTAAAAACTGAATTTCTGGGTTTCACAGTCAAAAAAACGCTGCATAAACTGCACAGTGTGTCCAGTTTCTCTGAAAAAAGCACAGCTGGAGACCTGCTCTGATTTATTTTTTAGTTTTTTGGCAATCACACATGTAATTACGCGATCCCGTCACTGAACGTATGGATGCTTCTCATACAGCCACCTTTCATCCCGCAGCCCAGCTGAGACTTTTACTTTACTTTTCATGAAGTGACAGATTTCCTCAGGTAGCTGAGCGCACCTGTGTGATAAGGCACGTCACCAATTTCAAAAGCTATTTCCCCTGAAACTGCCGGTGAGTTAAAGCTTTGCCTCTTAAAAAGTTTACTGTTTGTGTTACGATGCTCATGGAGTGTTCTATCTTCAGGACTTTGCTGCGCAGCGTTTCCTGCTGTGTGATGCAATGATGCACTCTCAGCTCATCTGAGCAGGTCTCCCTTCGCATCTTTTCCCATATCTGTCCCACCAATATGCTCTTTTCCCCGTAAATCATAGGTGAGGAAAAAGAGACACATGATTTACCGCCAATGCCAGTGATCAGGTCCTCTGTTTCCGACCTGTTTGGAAAATCCCTGTTTTCCACTTTTCATTTGGCCATTTTGGGGGCTCAGACTAGCTAGCGGGGCTGCGTGCCACTAGAGACCTTGTTTATGAGGTTCAGGCCTGCCTTGACCTAGAAGGTGTAGAACCACAGCAAGGGACACAGCAAAACAACAAGTGACACATAAACTGATCATGAGCTTTCAAGAAAAGATAATCATCTTGTAATCTCAAGAAAACCATCGGTAAATTAACTCATTATCTCGAGAAAATAAAGTTTGTTTTCTCAAGAAAGCAAAGTTCGTTTTCTTCACAAGTGTAAACGCCACTAACAAAATGTCTTTCTGACCATTGAGCACTGGTATTTCTGGATTTACTGCAACAACATCCCTGTTTTATATAGGATGGGGTTTTGAGATTCCATAGAAATGCAATTTGCTTTGGTATTCTCCCTGATGAAGGAGATGGTGACCCACCACTGAACCTGATCACCTCCTTACCTTGAGGAGCTGCTCTGAGTCATCAGTTATCTATATATGAAATTAAGATATTAGGGCAATCCTCTGTGCCAGAAGAGGAGGCCATACCCTTTTACTGTCATTATTCACCTGAGTTCACCTGTGTGAAAGCACTAAACAACTTTGTTCATTTGTTTATTTCAGGAGCTTTTGGAACTGAATTTGACTTGACACTTGCTGGCTAACTGACCACAAACAAGAGGAAAGTTGCACTTGAGGAACTAAAGAAATTCCAAACTCAAGTGAATGTCTCTCTCTTTCTCTTTCTCTCTCTGTTTTCCTCATTACTCTGGATGAGTGAACTTGTGACAAGAAATAACTCACCAGATACATCACATTCATGGAGCCTGGGGCTTCTCTCACTAAAGTGTACTGGATAAATATGTCCTCTTCTGTGTCACAAGAAAGGGATTTATCCTTCTTCTTCACCTCCAATGAGCTGACTGTTTTAACATCTTGAGAAGAAGGTTGGGACTTGGATAATATGTGAAATCCATCCTCATAGAAAGGAGTTCTATATCCGCGGTATGTCAGTGTTGGTGTCAGGCTGGCCTGAATTGTAGAAAAGAAACATAAATGATTTGATGGAAGAAGAAACCACTGGAAGGTCAGCTCAGTTTTAGAAGCAAGCTAATGTGGAAGAAATAAACAGTTTCAGTGTGGCCACTAATTACTGATGTTAGCACCTTGGAGGAGCAGCAGATCAGAAACCATATTAAATCCAGCTTTCATGAAAACATATGATGTTATTTATAAATGTTGACTTGTCGTTTAAGTGCAGCTATTGACTTACATGGAGAATAATATCCTGATGGAAGTTATCAGTGCTGAATGAAAATGAGGCGACACCATTGCTGTCAGTTGTTAGATTTAGTAGTG